>CM049804.1:13046585-13241167 GCA_027422405.1 Ptychobarbus kaznakovi | reverse complement strand
TTTACATTTTTGTTTTGAAACTATGGTTAATATTGCTAAAATGTACCAACAATGACATTTAAAAATATACACTTTTTTATATACCAAAAAAATAACCGGTAGCCCATCTGAAATATATAACATTTAGGCTATCCATCTCATAATAACCTACCAAAATTGTATCAACAGTAGCAGAGAAATCTTATTGTAGTCATCAAATCTGGGTACTGTCTTTATGTTTTAAAATCACTAACAGAGGAGGTTTGGTCCCATCAGACTAACATGACAGTCAGGACTCATGCCGGTGTAAGCTTTTCTTTTTCTTCTGTTTTCACTCACGATCTTTACAACATGCATTACATTACATATTTCATGGCACACTCGTTTTAAGCGTGTTTGGCACCTATTGTTGTGGGTGTATTATTGACATGTCAAAGTCTAGACCCTGAATATAAGACGACCGCGTTTTTTTCAGATGTATTTCCAAGAAAAAAAATATTGTCTTATATTCGTGCCAATACGATATTTTTTTTAAATCAGAGAGTTTTAAAAATATTTAACCAGTGATAAGCATTAAAAAGAGCTTGTCAATAAAACTTCGTAACGCCATTGGATCATCAAGCTCTCAGCGAAACCTAGTAACTTCACCCCGCCTCCATTCAGAATGCGCCGCACATAGCCTGGATACAGATCTGTTTTTTCGCAATGCAAGGGTAAATAAATAATTGATGTTTATAGTACAGCATTTTCTTTTCTCAAACACTTTGTCTGTAAAGGCTAATGTTTTTGTGTATTTGACAAAAGCAATTAATGCGATGCACTTGCTGCCTCAGATAACAGTTACAGCCGTTCTAATGACAGACAAAACACTCCATCTCTACACATTAGAGGCTGCCTGGCTGATCTGGTGGACTTCTGAAGCACTGGATCCAAGGTGATCTTGGCCAGGGTCCTTGGTGCTTCGGGAAGAGGTAGCGTCGTGCAGAGCGTGAGCGCTCTCTATCCTGCCGACCCCTCAGGGGTGGCTGGCGTTGGTTTGACTGTCTGCTGAGTCGACAGACTGGGTCTGGGGCGACTGCAAGCAGCAGAAAAGGTCTGGGGCGACTGCAAGCAGCAGAAAAGCTGGTGCGTTTCGGGAGGAAGTGTTGCATCGCTTGAGATGACTTCTGAGCCTCTGTGAAGCATTCCGCAAAGCCCTCCACAGCTGGTCGAAACAGGCTGCCTGACGAAACCGGAGCGTCGCGGAAGGGAACTTTGTCCGCCTCTTACATCTCCGCCATCGTGAGCCAGAGGTGGCGCTCTAAAACTGCCAGGCTGGACAACGAACTCCCAATGGCTTATGGGCGGTGGCTTTAGTGGCGCGCAGGGCCAGGTCTGTCGCACTCCTCAGGTCCCTGAGTGAAGTTGCATCCAGACCGGCTTCCTCACTGACGAGCATCTTGGCCTGGAAGGCCTGAAGTACAGCCGTAGAATGCTGCGCTGAAGCCGCTTGTCCAGCCGCCGAGTCGGCGCATCCAGCGAGTGCAGATGCACAGCTTGGACGGATGGCTCACCCTCGCCTTCCATCCGATAGCCGTGGGCGGGCAGAGATGCGCAGCCATAGACTCATCCAGAGGGGGCAGGCACTCGTATCCTTTCTCTTCAGTGTCGTCAACTGATGTGAGAGAAGCGGAAGCAGAAGGACTGAAGCGAGACGAGAGGGGGGTGCGTCACGATTTTGTGAGCTCATCGTGTACTTCAGGGGAAGAAGGGGGACGAGTGTTGGCAGAGGGCCTGATGGCGCCCCGCGAGAAAACACTCGTCCAGCCTGCTGCGAGATGGCTCCTCAGGCGGAGACCATTTGAGCCCGAGCTTATTGACAGCCTTTGTCATGATGCGGATGAGCTCCTCATGAGCTCTGAGTCTGTTGTTACATGAAGAGGACAACGGTAAGAGGGTGGGGTCAGTCACAGAGCCCGATAACTCCTCCGCATCCGAAGCCGCCAGAGTAAGGCTGTCATCCATTTCGCCGTCACTCGCACCGAACAAGATAATGTCGCTCGCAGCCACGGAGGGACGCTGATCATGTTGAGTGAAGAGGACGGGCGGATGCTCTCTCTCTCTCTGCGGTGACTGTGAGGCACGCTCGCATTGAACCGACTGACGTGGGCTCGCTTGTCACTGGCCGCTCGAATCCTCTGCCTGCTGTTTTTTCGCCACAGATCCCTGGGAGGAAGAAAATGGGGGGGCGCGAGGGGCGGAGTCGCTCTCTGAAAAGAAAGCTATCCGCGAGTGCAGAGAGGCAAGACTGAACTCTCAATGAGAGCAGTCAGCCCCCGCTGAGCGCAGCGTCCGCGTGGGATTACCCCAAACATGACACGCCCTCAGCGTGTGTGTCATCGGCGTGCGGGGGAGTCCTGCACGTCTTACAATGACGGCGCAGCATTTCCAACAAAGCCGCGCTGAAATTTGCTCTTTTAGTGAGGCTCTTTTAGATCGTCGCCGGATGGTGCCAGGGGATCGACTGAATCTGCAAGCTGGTCACTGCAAGAGGTCCAATCCAGCTGCTGAGGCATTTCACCGGCGGATCTCGGCGTCATCAAAGAGTCAGCGAGGAAGGGTCTTCGTCGCTAAAGAGAAGAAATCTGAGATGCGGCGAAGCGGCAGCTTATATAGCCAGATGCCCCTCCTATTTTGGCAGGCTATGGCGGGCTGCATAGCCATAGGCTCGTGCACTGCCGCTGAGCCATTGGTTAGTTTTTTTAGTACTGCACGAACCAATGGACGTGCAGTTACACTGCGTGATTTAAAAAAGGCTTCAGTTGAAGAGGAAAAAAAATTTGTTTTCCCATACAGCGTCTCTCGACGAAGTACAAGTGAAATATCGAAAGTTAACTCTTTTATGATGTTAACTCACTTAAAGAGTTTAGTTCTTAGAAAATGTTTTAGAATTTGTATCATATTTTAATGTAAAAAAATCTTGTGTAATATAACTTTTGTTTGTTTGTTTGTTGGTTTTTATTGTATTTGTTATACTTGTATTTTTTTTATTGTTTTTGCCATGACAATAGCCTAAGATGCTGACATGGCATTACATAAAAATATACCACTACTACTGATGAACAAAGAAAAGTACAGGCATGTCAGGTGCTCCAAAAATATTCTAGGTCTTTAAGGGTTAAAGTCGTATTAATATAATAAATTAATTATAAATTATGTATGAATTTCATATGTCTTTATAGGTATTTACTTTAGTTTTAGTTTTAATACATTGTATTTATTTTAGTAACGTTACTTCAACATACTGCATGGAAATGAAATACCATATATATATATATATATGGGTGTTTGGCTTAGTGTCATGTTAGAATCATTTTTATACTCATACCTTTGGTTGTTTTAATATTTTCAAATGTTTTTAGCTTTATTTTTTTGTTTTCATTTAAATGTTAAGTTTTGAAATGTTGTATGCATTTGTCATTTTATTTAATTTCTCCATTTTCTTAAATGTGTGTGTATATATAGTATTTATAGACTTGCAACTTATAGTTTTAGTTACTTTTTCTTATTTGTAAGTCGCTTTGGATAAAAGCGTCTGCTAAATGACTAAAAAGTAAAAAAAAGTAAAAAGTAATTAATATAATATAATGAACCCCAAATCATATGCATATTTGTTTGAAAATTGCCATCTTTGTGGTGTTTTTCCATGCATAGTAGTCGGAATCATCTACATAGTGCATGTTCCAGCTAAAGGATAGTGGTGTATATTCTGCTTATAGAAGGGATGCATGCTTAACATTCCGGCCGAATGAAAAGTGGCCCTCAGGGTTCCATAGATTCATGTACATACTTGCACCTGTAATATAAAGCTGCCATGACACACCCCACACACGCGACAAGCAAAGGCACAAATCCCCAGCTCTTTCATTTGCTGATCTGTTTGCAAACCCCATGTGTTTGTTAATCCTTGTTCTCTGTGTTGTGCAAAGTGTTGTGTAAAATGGTCCTTATGGAGAACTGTTATGTCCTGACTTGAAATAAGTGCTCATGCCAACACTGAATTAAAGGTTGGTCAGGTTTTCCTCGGCGGTTATTACCTTTCCCATCAGTTACATCGCCCAAGGATTTCCTGTGTATCAGGGAGCATTTCCATATTGAAATGGAGCAAGTAATAAACCTATAAACATCACATGACTGACTTTAAACAGCTGCTGATCTGTTAGATGAATCAAGTCGTTCTTTCTTAGAAGTTGTATGTCATGCTTCTCTCTGATTTGTAAGCAACATTTCCAGGAAAGCCAGTCCTCAAGTAACGGCCCCATTGATCAAATTTACAAACTCCTCTCTGGTCTCATACATTTTTGTGCCAGACCTCTGTGACCTAGAAATCTGGCAGCACAGCGGGCCCTTGATGAGTATAGGACGCACATGGAACAGAATAACAAGGTCTAATGGAAGGAGAGAGGGAGGATCAGAGGTAAATAATCAGGAGTGGGCAAGGTGTTAAAAAAAATCTTAAATATGTCTCAAATGTTTGTTTGAAGAGGTACATGTTACGTCTGGAATGCAGAGAAGAAACCGGAAGTTTGTAAATATTAGACTAGATTGCTGCATTGCAGCGTCTTCCTTAATGTGTATGTCTAGGTTCTATTCGATTCTGTCACTTTGATCTTGATTTCCTTATCAGTGGTGTTGTGTGACGTAGTATTGTATTAGGGGTTTGTTCAAATCCATGACAATAAGCATTAACCTTCGGCACATGACAGGCATAAATTATGACTCAAATTGTGTGGCATACATTTATTTTGAATGAGGGTTGGCAAAAATGACCTAATGCAAATAATAAGCAGCACCAGGGTTTAAAATAAATGTATTTTCCATTTGCACTGTCAGACCAGTAGTTTAGTTTTGTATTTTCCCTTCCAAACAAAAAACAAAACAAGCAAAAATGTATTAATACAAAGTATATAGGCTATATATTATATATGTATAAATATGTGTATGTGTGTGTATATATATATATATATATATTTATATTAGGTTGTGACTGAGAAAATTTTTTCCCACCGGTTTTAATCGATCTGATGTCACACCGGTTATAACGGTATAACCGTGGTGGGGGGTCGTTTGAGTTTTCCCTCTTTTCCTCGCTTTCCATAGGTTTTAAATACCCTGTAAGCGTTGTGCGCAATTTACTTTGACTTTAATATCAGCAGCAATTTGCCGTCAAGCAGTGTTTAAATAAAAACAAATCAGCAAATACTGTGGAACCAAAAAAATGAGAAACAAATGTTTTTTTGTTTTTTTTATAAACATCACATAGATCAGGGATGCCTAATAGATCGATCACGAAAGCAATGCTGGAAGATCGCCCTTTAGGTCAGTGTTTCTCAACCAGGGGGGCGAGAGATAAAACTACAATATATTATATTCACTAATATTATGACTCGCATGTTAAGTCATGTAAAAAAATATATTCTGTGTTTTGGAGGAGAAATATGGTTCTTACTTTACTTTTTAGTCATTTAGCAGACGCTTTTATCCAAAGCGACTTACAAATAAGAAAAAGTTACTAAAACTGTAAGTTAAAACTCTATAATACTCTATAAATACTACACATGTAAGAAAATGGAGAAATTAAATAAAATGACAAATGCATACAACAACATTTCAAAACTAAACATTTAAATGAAAACAAAAAATAAAGCTAAAAACATTTCAAAATATTAAAACAACAAAAGGTATGAGTATAAAAATTATTCTAACATGACACTAAGCCAAACACCCATATATATATATATGTTATTTCATTTCCATGTAGTATGTTGAAGTACCGTTACTAAAATAAATACAATTTATTAAAACTAAAACTAAAGAAAATACCTATAAAGACATATTAAATTCATACATAATTTATCTAAAATTAAAATAGAAAACAAATCCAACGCCAGTACTTTATCAGTAATCCTAAAAAAAAAACTAAAAATAAGAACACTGCCAAACACACATGCTAACAAGCAACAACTTACACACAATAAAAATTGGTTATACAAACTAAAACAGAAGTGAAACAAGCAGTAAGAAAGAAGATAAATAAAAAGTGATACTTATATCCCTTGCCGGTGGAGTCGCACGGTAGAGTCGATGGTCTTTACACTTTTCGGTCTTCTCACGAGGAGGGCTTCACACGAAGGCTGCCGCGGTAAACTAAGCTTTTTATACCCATCTAACAAAATACTACTCCAATTCAGCTGAACACAATTTCCTGTTAATCACAATAAATGGCCAAGCAAGCGCCCGACACTGACAAGGGATACAGTACGAGACCAAACGCGATTTCAGCACGTCTCCACACAATAAACAAAACAAGCGTTTCCTAGCAACAAGAACTGCGCTAAACACTAATGAGTCAAGTAAATACACTTACTAGTTGTTTTTAACTTCCGCTGATAGACTGCTTCTCTCAAAGAGTATTACTTTACACTTCTATCTTTTGCTGGCGCTTAAACACAATTTCCTGTTAATCACAATAAATGGCCAAGCAAGCGCCCGACACTGACAAGGGACGCGATACACTTTGAATCACAGTAGTCATTAACACATATACATACTTAAATCAAATCAGAGTAAACAAATAAATAGATAATCATATATACATAAATGTTGTAGATCTGCCACACATCTGGATTTACTCATAAATATCTCAGATAAACTACTCAGGTACGTATTACAGGTAGTATACAAACGACTCAGATAAACTTCTCTATGAAACAGGTAATAAAATTACACAATTACACAAATTATCATTTAAAAAAAATATATTAACACATTAAAGCATGTAATCTGTAGTTTGGCATTACATTTTAATACATTTAACTAACCTTAACAATAAATGAGAGAGACAGAGATAAGAGTTAGTGGTTGCCCAAGTGGTTCTCATGGCGCTGTGTGAATACAGACCGAACGGCGGCTCAAAAACTCTGTATGAGCACATGATATGCAAACTACAGCTCTCGGCTGTATGAAAGAAGCCAGTGTCACACTAGACACACGTTTTGATGGACGACTATCGTAATCAGGGTAAAGCTGATTACAGTGACATGATCGTGCATTAGGCGTGCGTTATGTCTGTTATAAATGACGTGCAAACGAACTGTGTATGTGTGCTCTCGATCATTCTAACATCATGTTTCTGCTTGAATACAGCTCAGTATATTCACTTAGTTGAATACAGCGAGTGTTTCATAACGGATGCTCGCGTGTGTTAGAGAATGAGGTTTAAACACGTTTATGAGGATCAGTGGTGATTGTGCATACGGGCATCAGACAGCTTGTTCTTACAGAGGAACTATTTACTGATGGTGTCGTGAATAGTGAATAATAATAAATATGTCAGACTCAGAAGTCACCTGGCTTAAAACGGGCGCTTTTACATTTCGTTTTGAAACTCTTCCGCCATCGTCTTGTCGGTCTCACCTCACTCTTCTTGTCAGTCATCTCTCTTCACATGATAAATGAAATCTGAGATGTAGAGGTCTGCGCGGGACTATTTGAGGTTTTATTCTGCACTCACACACTCCCGCGATATATTCACTGTTTGTTCACATTTCTGATGAAAGACCAACAAATAAAAGTTTAGTCTGCACAAAATTGTATTTATTTTATTCGTCTTGTCAAGAGTCTTGAATATATTGACAGAAAAATGTCAATAACATTTTGCTGCCAACACGGAATAAAGTGTCACAGAGAGAAAAGAAATGTATACAAAAATTGTAATCCTTATTTTTATTCATCTTGTCAGGATATAATTCATTAAGGCTAACATTCAACCTGCAACACGATAGAAAATAACGTAGGTTTAGCCTAATAGCTATCTTATTAGTCTTGTCAAAATACTAAATTAATTTAACATCTTGCTGTTAACACAGTGAAAAGTGCAGCAGAGAAAAATAAATAAATTTGACAGTCTGTCATTTAAAATGATAGGATAAGCATAATACAAAAAAAATAAAAAGCTGTGTTGCGGCTTAACACCGGTATAACCGTCATCACCGTCTATCGCAGCAAGCCTAATATATATATATATATATAGGTGCATCTCAATAAATTAGAATGTTGTGGAAAAGTTCATTTATTTCAGTAATTCAACTCAAATTGTGAAACTCGTGTATTAAATAAATTCAATGCACACAGACTGAAGTAGTTTAAGTCTTTGGTTCTTTTAATTGTGATGATTTTGGCTCACATTTAACAAATACCCACCAATCTCAACAAATTAGAATATGGTGACATGCCAATCAACTAATCAACTCAAAACACCTGCAAACGTTTCCTGATCCTTCAAAATGGTCCTCTCAGTTTGGTTCACTAGGCTACACAATCATGGGGAAGACTGCTGATCTGACAGTTGTCCAGAAGACAATCATTGACACCCTTCACAAGGAGGGTAAGCCACAAACATTAATTGCCAAAGAAGCTGGCTGTTCACAGAGTAGTGCTGTATCCAAGCATGTTAACAGAAAGTTGAGTGGAAGGAAAAATTGTGGAAGGAAAAGATGCACAACCAACCGAGAGAACCGCAGCTATATGAGGATTGTCAAGCAAAATCAATTCAAGAATTTGGGTGAACTTCACAAGGAATGGACTGAGGCTGGGGTCAAGGCATCAAGAGCCACCACACACAGACGTGTCAAGGAATTTGGCTATAGTTGTCGTCAGAGGCGTCTTACCTGGGCTAAGAAGAAGAACTGGACTGTTGCCCAGTGGTCCAAAATAAGCTTGCCGCGATAGACGGTGATGGCGGTTATAACGGTGTTAAGCCGCCACACCGTTACACCACTTGCCCACCGTTTTATAGTAATACAAATAATTTAGTTCAGTTAGAGGACACTACAATTAAAACTGAACGCGGTTGCTCAATGCAGCGCACCGAATGAGAGCCGTGCATCACAGCAGTCTAGGTCTGCATTGCCGCGGCTGTCCTGACCAGATTTCTTGCACCGCGGGATTAATTTTCCGAATACAACGCGGTAAAGGTCGGTAATTTCTTCTTTGGCACTCAACGGAGGCGGTCGCATTTTTTTCACTCCCTGCCCTCCTTTATTTCCCCTGCTTGCTTCCTTGTCTCGTCTCATCTATTGAGAGACTCTCTCTGCACGGTTTTTCGAACTGAAAGATTATGGATTTGATCAACTGGTCTCTCAACACAATTGACACCATCTTCTCGTCGAGAAGCCGGGGTTCTGGGGAACCTGACTGTCCTGACGGAACGTTCGCAGCTGGCTATACGATGGACGCGTGGGAGAGGTGGCGAATCGTGTGTCTAGCGGCTCTTTCCGTGGAGGACGTTGAAGATATCTACCTATTCGGAACCATGATAACAGGTATTTTGCTGATTGGATTAGGCTTTGCCCTGGGTTATCGAAGAATTCAGAAAACGGGAACAGCTGTCCAAAGCCTCACAAGGCTGCCCGTCATGATTTTAGCAGTGGGAAGAGTGGTCAGCATTGAGACTGAGACTATTAACCGTAATATGGATTCTATCATGGAGAAGCTCACGGCTTTGCAAAGGAAAATTGATGGCCTAGGTGACCAGAATGGACAAAGAGAGTAGCCGTGGAATTGGAATGCGGTTACTCGCCCTAAGACAAAACAATCGTAATCTTATCTTTTTTTGGCTCCCAAAAAAGCTGCTACTTGAAAATTTCCCTGGGAAGAGCGCTGCAGTGAGACTCTCTTGCTTCCTCCCCCATTCCACAGACATTGATTGCAACAGACATTGAACTACTACACACACACACACATACCTCCCCTCCCCCGATCCCACGCCTTCGTCGCTTTATTCCGCCAGGCTGACAAGCGGGTCTGTGATCAGCGCTAAACCCGGCTGCTGGACCGGATGGCTGCTTGCCGGTGCTGGATTACCCCCCCCCCCCCCCCCCCCCCCCCCCCCGTTGCAAAGTCGTGTCTGTATTTATGTGCTTGTTGCTGAGGTGTTTTTCCTGTTCTCACACTGTACTCCCCAAGGAGCATAGTCTGGGGATTATTTTTTTTCTCCTCCCCTTCCTCATGTTATGCTGTATTTTTCTTAATTCCCTGTCTTCCTGTCCTGTCTACCCCATTGTATGTATGTTGTGTTTGTATGGACAGGTTGATGGCTAATTTCGCTGGTACTTGTGACTAGTGACAATAAAGGGCTACATCATCATCATCATCATCAACTCTGGTGCAGTTTGAACGGGAGCGGGCGGTCTAACAATATCCCGTTCCCGACGTCCTTTCAGAACAGCATATCTGCGCTTTATTCTTATCGAGTACCGTTACAGCCTGCACTCGGACTGTTATGCGTACGCAGCACGCACAAACCAGTGCTTCGTTTTATTTGCGGGGTCTGAGCACAGCATGTGCAACGATGCTCAGAGCAGGCTAGCAGATATAATATATGGCTCTCAAACAGAACAGGCAGGTTGTGATGAGTGACAGAGCAGAATAAGGATGGAGCAAAGTCTGGATGCGATGTCCTTAAGGATGTTCAACTCGTCTTTCCTTTTTTCTTTTTTTTGTATTATGCTTATCCTATCATTTTAAATGACAGACTGTCAAATTTATTTTTCTCTGCTGCACTTTTCACTGTGTTAACAGCAAGATGTTAAATTAATTTAGTATTTTGACAAGACTAACAAAATAGCTATTAGACTAAATCTACATTTTTTCCTATTGTGTTGTAGGCTGAATGTTAGCCTAAACGAATTGTATCCTGACAAGATGAATAAAAATAAGGATTACCAATTTTTATAACTTTTTTTTCTCTCTGAGACACTTTATTCCGTTTTGGCAGCAAAATGTTATTGACATTTTTCTGTCAATAAATTCAAGACTCTTGACAAGACGAAGAAAATAAATACAATTTTGTGTAGACTAAGCTTTTATTTGTTGGCCTATCTCTGTCTTTCATCAGAAATGTGAACAAACAGTGAATATATCGCGGGAGCGGGTGGGTGTGCAATAAAACCTAAAAAAACTGTCCCGCGCAGACCTCTACATCACAGATCTGATTTAATTTATCACGTGAAGAGAGAAGAGTGAGGTGAGACAGACAAGATGATGGCGGAAGAGTTTCAAAACGAAATGTAAAAGCGCCCGTTTTAAGCCTGTTGACTTCTGAGTCTGACATTAATCTTAGTATGGGGTGCCCACACTTTTGTGTGTGGATCTACTTTACAAATAAGCCACTCACCGAGATCTACCAAGTGAAAAATAAATAAATGATAAAATACATATTAAATAAATAATTAAAAAGGCATGTTGGGATGTATCTTTATATTGCATTAATTTAATAATAAAAAAGAAAATAATGTTTTATTATTATTCACTATTCATGACGCCATCAGCAGTTCCTCTCTAAGAACAAGCTGTTTGGAGCGTCTGATGCCCATATGCACATAAACACCACTGATCCTCACAAACTTCTCCAACACACGCGAGCATCCGTTATAAAACACTCACTGTATTCAACTACGTGAATATACTGAGCTGTATTCAAGCAGAAATATGATGTTAGAGTGATCGAGAGCGCACATACACAGTTCGTTTGCGCATCAATTATAACGGACATAACACACACCTAATGCACGATCATGTCACTGTAATCAGCTTTACCTTGATTACAATTGTTGTCCATCAAAACTTTAGGCTACTAGTGTGACACTGGCTTCTTTTATCCAGCCGAGAGCTGTAGTTTGCATATCATATGATCATACAGCTGTTTTGAGCAACCGTTCAGGCTGTAATACACACAATGAGAAACATGAGACATGTGCTGCTCCGAAACACAGAATACGTAGAGAGGTGGTACTGTTATTTATTTATAGGCTATATATTTTTTACATTACTTAACATGTGAATAATAATATTAGTGAATATATTATATTGTAGTTTTCTCTCTCCCCCCTGGTTGAGAACCACTGACCTAAAGCGCGATCTACCAGCATTGCCTTCACGAGCGATCTATTAGGCATCCCTGATCTAAGTGATAATGTTTAAAAAAAAAAAACATTTGTTTCTCATTTATTTGGTTCCACAGTATTTGCTGATTTTTATTTTATTTAAGCAGTGCTTGATGCCGAATTGCCGCTGATATGAAAATCAAAGTAAAACGTGCACGGCGCTTAAAGGGTATTTAAAACCCAAGGAAACGAGGAAAAGAGGGAAAACTCAAAAGACCCCCCACCACGGTGATACCGGTTTAACCAGTGTGACAACACGTTGATTAACCGGTGGGGAAATTTCCTCACCATCACAACCCTAGTCCAAAGTCCTCTTTTCAGATGAGTGCAAATTTTGTATTTCATTTGGAAACCACGGTCCTAGAGTCTGGAGGAAGGGTGGAGAAGCTCATAACCCAAGTTGCTTGAAGTCCAGTGTTACGTTTCCACAGTCTGTGATGATTTGGGGTGCAATGTCATCTGCTGGTGTTGGTCCATTGTGTTTTTTGAAAACCAACGTCACTGCACCCGTTTACCAAGAAATTTTGGAGCACTTCATGCTTCCTTCTGCTGACCAGCTTTTTAAAGATGCTGATTTCATTTTCCAGCAGGATTTGGCACCTGCCCACACCGCCAAAAGCACTAAAAGTTGGTTAAATGACCATGGTGTTGGTGTGCTTGACTGGCCTGCAAACTCACCGGACCTGAACCCCATAGAGAATCTATTCTCAATACTATTGTCAAGAGGAAAATTAGAAACAAGAGACCAAAAAAATGCAGATGAGCTGAAGGCCACTGTCAAAAAAACCTGGGCTTCCATACCACCTCAGCAGTGCCACAAACTGATCACCTCCATGCCACGCTGAATTGAGGCAGTAATTAAAGCAAAAGGAGCCCATACCAAGTATTGAGTACATATACAGTAAATTAACATACTTTCCAGAAGGCCAACAATTAACAATTAAGGCCAACATTAGAATGCATATTCTAATTTATTGAGATGCACCTGTATATATATATATATATATATATGTATATATATATATATGTATATATGTATGTGTGTAAATTAGATTTTACTATATATTCACATACAAAAGTTATTTAAAATTGTAATAATATTTCACATTATTACTGTTTTTGTGTTTTTATTGTACAAATAAATGCAGCCTTGCTGAGCAGAAGAGACTTTTAAAACATTAGAAAATATTACAGATCCCAGTTTAAACACTGTTAATGTTAATAAATGTATTATTAGAGCTATTGTAATTATTATTATTATTATTATTATTATCATTGTTATTGTATTTATTTTATTTTACAGAACAACAGTAAAATTACTATACTAACATTTATGAATGTTGATGGAGTTCTTGCTTTTTCATTGCTCTTGCTTGCATTTCGATATTTCAATCATCATACAACAAATAGCAACAACCACCCCTTTCTCTTTTCATCGAAGACATGCAATGCAGGAACATGTATTAAGAAAGCAAATCAAATTATGATTTTATGCTGGCTATGACTGTGGCCTAATTTTCCAAACACATTGTGAGCCTCCTTTGCAGTCTTTCCTTGGTATCAAAACACAGAAGTCGTAACTAGACTGTGTTTGCTGCCTGTTTCTTTTGTTGCCGTGTGTAGATGACTGACTGTCTTCAAAACACTCTCAGGCTTCCTGCAGACCTCCAATCTCTGGACAAGCTGCCACATGTCTGCTTGAATTTCTGTCATACCACTCTTCTCTCCTACTTTAAAGTTAGCATGAAATGTCAATTCACCTTATTTATTTTCAAGATGCATGTTATTGATATTATTGTGAACAATTCATCCGTGCATATATCAGCTTTTTTTAGTAAAACAATAGACTTCTCTCTGGTGACATATGCCGGACTTATCCAATCATTTAATCTGCTTGAACCCCAGTATTTTCTTAAAATTGTCTGCAAGCTAATATTTAGCCTTTCTGCCTCCATTCAGTCAACCACCGAATGATAGAACCAACCAAGTCCCTGCCTGGATTTTCTTTTATTTTTTGATAATCTGTTGTGTCACAATAGGGAAGAGAAGAGCGGTCACTAATATTCCTGTTTCATTATGACTTTCATGTACATTACATAGTTCATCAGTGGAATCCCACTTCCAGTTTTGACCATTAGTTTTGTAGACTTCTGTTTAAAATGCACACTTAAACAGCCATGAGGCCATGAGACTGCACCAACTCTCCTCTCAGACACTTTAATTGGTGTGTAAATCTACACAAAAGTGCTGAGGGCAGGGGAAGGAAACACAAGAGTCTGAAAATCCCGGAGCTTTGTTCATAACTACATCCTAAAAAACACATTTAGAAGAATCAAAGCCTATATAAATACTTCCTGTTTGGTATATACCTCAAATTTTCCCACATTGTACCTTTTATACATTGTTTTCATTTGCTGCTGACATTGTCTGTAGGGGCTACTTATGGTTATGGTGCCCAATGTGGCGTTCAAGCATGGAATATTTATTGGAGAAAATAAGTTACAGACTATGCCCTTAAGACCTATTTGTTATTGATAATTGTTTTTATGCTGATATATAAAACAAATCACATGTTTAAACTTACAAGTTAGTATGTACTTTAAAGCTGAATTTATTGATATACACTGCCATTCAAAAGTTTGGGAACAATAAGATTTTTATGTTTTTTTTTAAAGTTCCTTATGTTCATCAAGGCTACATTTGATATAAAAAATACAGGAACAAAATAATATTGTGAAATATTATTAGAAGTTTTCTATTTTAATATATTTTAAAATATAATTTATTACTGTGATGCAAACCTGAATTTTCATCAGGCATTAATTCAGTCTTCAGTATCACACAATCCTTCAGAAATCATTCTAATATCCTGATTTATTATTAATGTTGAAAACAGTTGTGCTGCTTAATATTTTTTGGAACCTGTGATGCTTTTTGCCAGTATTCTGTGATGAATAAAAAGTAAAAGTAAAGTATTTTTTCAAAACAGAAATAGTTTCTATCCATGTCCTATCACTTTTTTTAATAAATTTAACAACAACAAAAATCTTTCAAAAAAAGGGAAAGAAAAAAAATAATGTACTGAACCCCAAACTATTGAACGATTGTTAACATGACTAGGGTCCTGGAAGGGATTTCTAAATTGCCTACAATTTCTGGGTTTAGGCATTGTTTTCCTATTAACATACATACTCTCTACAGTCCGATTATATACAATGACTGCATGTTATTGGTCCAAACTATTTTTGAGTCATTTCCTTCAGCAAGTATGAAAACAATAAGAAAACAAATCCTCTGCATTTTACTCAATTCAGAAATCCAGGAAATGTCCAGGAAAAAGAGGATATAAGTCATCCTAAGCAAGATAGTGTTATAGTGTTAAAAATAGCATTAAAGTGCAAATTCGGTTTGAATGTTTCAATTTGTTCTATAATTTTGTTTCAATATTAGTTTTTCCATGTGAAATGTCAATATGTATGTTTTATTTGTGCTCCATTTTTTGGTATTTCCTCACACATACTTTGCAGGCGTTAGACTGTCCGTTTCTCTCGACTGGCCTGTCATTCATTCTGCTGATGTGACTGTTGCCATATTTTGTTTATTGAGCAACACAGCAGCATGTATGTGCTTTGAACGGTCTGTCTGTGTTTCTCTGAAGGCATGTGAAGAATATGCTGTCTTGGCATTTCTAAGACCATTTAAAAGGGTAAAACGGAAATAAAAGCACTGCTAAAACCTCAGCTCTTCTGTCAGGATGCTGTAACGAATCTGACAGCCAATAAAACCAGCCTATTACGTCTGACTATTTCTAACTACCGAAGTGGCCTGGCCTTTACTGGAAAGATGGGCATACTTCCTGTTTTACTTTGCCACTGATGTCAGCCAGTCAGTTGGAAAGATGCACATAATTGTTGTGACAACAGCAAGGCGCTTAATGAGGTTTTGCTTTTAGTCTAAAGCCTGATTTGGTTCATTTATAATGTTACACCGTGCTCTAGGTTACCTTTTTTCATTATACTCCGTATTAACTGGACAACATTGCAAAATGAATGTGATGAAATCAGGATAGAAATATATTATTGTATAGTAGTATTGAGGTCAGTATATTTCAGAAGGCGATGATTGTATTCAATGCAAATAAGTGAGTCAAATTAAAAATGTATTGATTTTAAATAAAGACAGAAATTAATATTTTCTAATATGCAAATCTATTCAAATGATTAAAAATATAATAACAAAATATTCAAATAATCATGTAACATTTATTTTTAAGACTAACATGTTTATTTCTATCTTTGTAGAAGCACGATCAAGGACAGATCCTACTGGACGCTGTCTTCAAGCACCTGGAGCTGACCGAGAGAGACTACTTTGGGTTGCACCTGGCTGACGACTCCTCTGATAGCCCGGTGAGTTCAAAGGTCAAGCTCAAAGATGTGCCGGAGCCGAGCCGGTCTGCCTTCAGGGATTCATGAAGGTTTTGCTTGAAGCATTTGAGGCTTGAGTGTGTGAATGGCCAGTATTCCTGAAATAGGTTCACTTTTAGGAATGTAGGACACACAGTGTTTCAGGTTTAAAGATCCTGTGAAACATCTCCCCCTTTTGGGTGGCCCAACTCGTTTTTAAAGTCTTAAACATAGGGTTGTGACGGTGAGGAAATTTTCCCACCGGTTAATCGACCTGATGTCACACCGGTTATACCGGTATCACCGTGGTGGGGGGTCGTTTGAGTTTTCTTCGCTTTCCATAGGTTTTAAATAGCCTGTAAGCGCCGTGCGCGTTTTACCTTGACTTAAATATCAGCGGCAATTCTGTGTCAAGCAGTGTTTAAATAAAATAAAAATCAGCAAATACTGTGGAACCAAATAAATGAGAAACAAATGTTTTTTTTTTTTTACATCACTTAGAGCAGGGATGCCTAATAGATCGATCGCGAAAGCAATGCTGGAAGATCGCGCTTTAGGTCAGTGTTTCTCAACCAGAGGGGCGAGAGATAAAACTACAATATAATATATTCACTAACTAGTATTATGACTCGCATGTTAAGTCATGTAAACAAATATATAGCCTATACATAAATAACAGTACCACCTCTCTACATATTCTGTGTTTCGGAGAAGCAAAACGTCTCATCGCGCTGTGAATACAGACTGAATCGCGGCTCAAAAACGCTGTATAAGCACATGATATGCAAACTACATCTCTCGCTGGATAAAAGAAGCCAGTGTCACACTAGTAGCCACAAGTTTTGATGGACGACTATTGTAATCAAGGTAAAGCTGATTACAGTGACCTGATCGTGCATTAGGCGTGCATTATGTCTTATAAATGATGCGCAAACAAACTGTGTATGTGCGCTCTCGACATCATATTTCTGCTTGAATACAGCAAGTGTTTTATAACGAATGTGAGGATCAGTGGGGTTTTGTGCATATGGGCATCAGACGCTCCAAACAGCTTGTTCTTACAGAGGAACTACTGATGGCGTCGTGAATAGTGAATAATATTAAACAAATATTTATTTATTATTATAAATTAATGCATGCCTTTTTAATTATTTATTTCATTTAATATGATTTTATCATTTATTCACTTTTCACTTGGTAGATCTCGTTGAGTTTCTCATTTGTAAAGTAGATTGACACCCCTGACTTAGATTAATGTCAGACTCAGAAGTCAACAGACTTAAAACGGGCGCTTTTACATTTCGTTTTGAAACTATTCCGCCGTCGTCTTGTCTGTGTCACCTCACTATTCTTGTCAGTCATCTCTCTTCACGTGATAAATAAAATCTGATCTGTGATGTGGAGGTCTGCGCGGTACTGTTTTTTTAGGTTTTATTCCGCTCCCGCGATATATTCACTGTTTGTTCACATTTCTGACGAAAGACAGAGAGATAGACTAACAAATAAAAGTTTAGTCTGCACAAAATTATATTTATTTTATTCGTCTTGTCAAGAGTCTTGAATTTATTGACAGAAAAATGTCAATAACATTTTGCTGCCAACACGGAATAAAGTGTCACAGAGAGAGAAAAAAAGTTATATAAAAATTGGATATAATTTGTTTATGCTAACATTCAGCCTACAACACAATAGGAAAAAAATGTAGGTTTAACCTAATAGATATAGAATAAGCATAATACAAAAAAAATAAGACGAGTTGAACGTGCTTCAAGGACATCGCATCCACGCTTTGCTCCATCCTTATTCTGCTCTGTCACTCATCACAACCTGTCTGTTCTGTTTGAGAGGTGAATATTATATCTGTTAGCCTTCTCTGAGCATCGTTGCACATGCTGTGCACAGACAATAAAACGAAGCACTGGTCCATGCGTGCAGCGCGTGCATAATGATCCGAGTGCAGGCTTGATAAGAATAAAGCGCAGATATGCTGTTCTGAAAGGACGTCTGGGAATGGGATATTGTTAGACCGCCCGCTTCTGTTCAAATTGCACCAGAGTTACCGACCATACCGCGTTGTATTCGTTCAAATTAATCCTGCGGCGTAAGAAATCTGGTCGGGACAGCCACGGCAATGCAGACCTAGACTGTTGTGTTGCAAGACTGTCGTCTGTTCGGTGCGTTGCATTGAGCAGACACGTTCAGTTTTCATTTTAGTGTCCTCTAACTGAACAAATTATTTTTATTACTATTGAAAAACAATCTAAACGATGGTGGGGGACGGTGCCATGGTGAGTAGTGAAAAAACCGTATACCGTCATCATATTTATAGTTTATTTAACCGATAAAGTAAAAAATAACAAGACATACATTGATGGCAATCAACAAACTGTCCCGATGTGCAACTTTCCTTTTTTTTGTATATCAGTAAAGTAACACAGCTGATTCAATTTTTGTAGTATTGACATTTCAATAAATGACTCGTATAAATTTTATTTGTCTCTTGTTCTTTGATCTATTGGCATGCACTCTACATCAGATCAGATATTATCAAATGCTGACTGCACAACGATTTATTTATATGTCATTCATCTTCACTGACTGATCGAGAGTCATCACATTTCTGCATTGTCAGAAGCTCTTACCTTCTCAGTATAGACATTAATTTGAGTTCTTACACAGAATATAGTGAGGTGAATGATAATGGAGTGCTGTTTTTTATTTTAAGTGTTTGAGCAAGGCGTTTGCAGTCAAATCAAGTCAAATCTAGTGGTGATTATAGATCGCATACACTCTCTGACAGCTTGTTTCTCAACATCAGACTGGAACCGCTGATTGATACGCAAACTGATATGTCGGAAAGGTATTGCGTGTTTCAATCAAGAAGCCAGTTACAGGTGGTCGTGCACAACAACCCAAAAAAATCTGAACGGTGTAAAAATCTGATCACTCTGTGTCACCTCACTGTCTTGTCAGTATCTTCTTTACGTTGAATTCGATCTGTGTGGATCTGGTTTGTCTTGTTTTCTGCATATGCTCCAGCGGGGTTCACTGTTTTATTTCTGATGAAAGGCTATGTATCTGCACAAAAACAGTCAAAAAGAGTCTTGAAATATCGGCAGCAACATTTTGCTGCCAACACGGAATCCGTCAAAAAAAGTTATATGTAATTTTGCTATTTTCAGTCATCATCTTGTGAAAAGTGACAGAGAAAAATCAAATAATTCGACATCGTAGTCAGGTCTGATCAAAACTGTTTGAGGTTTTATCCCGCAACCACCCGCTCCCGCGATTATATATTCACTGTTTGTTCACATTTCTGATGAAAGGCCAACAAATAAAAGTGTAGTCTGCACAATTTTATTTATTTTATTCGTCTTGTCAAGAGTCTTGAATTTATTGACAGAAAAATGTCAATAACATTTTGCTGCCAGCACGGAATAAAGTGTCATTATACAAAAATTGTACTTTTTGCTATTTTATTAGTCTTGTCAAAATACACAGTGAAAAGTGCAGCAGAGAAAAATAAATTAATTCGACACAGGCTGTCATTTAAAATGATAGGATAAGCATAATATAAAAAAGAAAAAAAGGAAAGACGAGTTGATCGTCCTTCAAAGACATCTACACTTTGCTCTATCCTTATTCTGCTCTGTCACTCATCACATCCTGCCAGTTCTGTTTGAGAGCAGTATATTATATCTGCTATTCTGCTCTGAGCATCGTTGAACATGCTGTGCTCAGACCCCGCAAATAAAACATGCGTGCAGCGCGCGCATAACGGTCCGAGTGCAGGCTGTACCGGAGCTCGATAAGAATAAAGCGCAGATATGCTGTTCTGAAAGGACATCTGGGAACGGGATATTGTTAGACCGCCCGCTCCTGTTCAAATTGCACCAGAGTTACCGACCGTTACTGCGTTGTATTCAGGAAATGAATCCTGCGGCGTAAGAAATCTGGTCGGAACAGCCGCGGCAATGAATTTATTTTATTACTATAAAAAAAAATCTAAACGACGGTGCCGCGGTGGGCAAGTGACGTAACGGTGTTGCGGCTTAACACCGGTATAACCGTCATCACCGTCTATCGCGGCAAGCCTACTTGAAGTCCAGTGTGAAGTTTCCACAGTCAGTGATGATTTGGGCTGCCATGCCATCTGCTGGTGTTGGTCCACTGTGTTTTCTGAAGTCCACCGTCAACGCAGCCATCTACCAGAAAATTTTAGAGCACTTCATGCTTCTTTCTGCTGACAAGCTTTATGGAGATGCTGATTTCATTTTCCAGCAAGACTTGGCACCTGCCCACACTGCCAAAGCTACCAAAAGCTGGTTCAATGACCATGGTGTTACTGTGCTTGATTGGCCAGCAAACTCGTCTGACCTAAACCCCATAGAGAATCTATGGGGTATTGTCAAGAGGAAGATGAGAGACACCAGACCCAACAATGCAGATGACCTGAAGGCCGCTATCAAAGCAATCTGGGCTTCCATTACACCTGAGCAGTGCCACAGGCTGATGGCCTCCATGCCACGCCGCATTGATGCAGTAATTCATGCAAAAGGAGGCCCAACCAAGTGTTGAGTGTATAGAAATGAACATACTTTTCAGAAGCCTGACATTTATGTTTAAAATATCCTTTTATTATTTATCTTATGTAATATTTAATTTTCTGAGACACTGAATTCGGGGTTTTCATTATCTGTAAGTAGGGATGCAGCGATTAACCGGTTTTACTATTAACTATTAACTTTATTAACCCTCTAGTTAAAGAAAATTATCTTCTAAGTGCACCACACATGAAGTTAAATAAATGTTAAACAAAGCACTAAATAGCTTTGCAGAAAAGATGCATGAAATACAACTACATCTTGTACAAACTTTTCTTATGCATATTAGGCTATATGTTCAGAAATAATACAAGAAAAATGCTTAAAAAAATTCTCAAGTAATTCAAATTCAAAATGACTGAAGGTATAACACCTATAGTGCTATTATTAACTATATTAATTAATCTATTAATATTAGTTATTAGCTAATTGTGCACCTACACATTGGATTGTTCTTGTCTCTTTACTGTTATTATCAAAGTGTCTAATTCTAGCGTTTGGTAATATTTCTATTCAAAATCGGGATTCCTCGATTTATAAAAAATTAAATTGTGACAACATAAAATTCTAATTAATAGATCAAATCTGATAAATCGGCCAGCCATAGCCAGTGCTTGCTTATTTTTACTTTATTTCAATTTTTGTGTAAATTTATTTTATTTTACATCAAGGTGTATTTCGTGCCTCCAGGCTTTATTCGTTTTGCTCTTATTCGTTCGGTTTCTTATTCATTTGGTTCCACAGCGTTTGCTGATTTTTTTTTTTTATTTTTTAAACATTTTGTAAGTTTGTTATTTTATATTAGGCTTATAGCATGGTAATGGTGTGTTTTTATTCGTTCTGTTATTAAAAGTCTCATGTTTATTGCAGACAATTTGTCGTTGTAAGTTATAGATAAGCAATTGACCGGAAATGAAAGTGAAAGCAAAATGCTCACTGGCATTAATAAGGTATTTAAAAGCAAAGGAAAGTGAGAGGGAAAACTCAAACAAACTTTGTAAAACCAAACTGTATTATGCAACTCGCCGACATTGTAGCTGTGGCCAAAATAAAAAGTATTTATGCCTCCGCGCAGCACGCACACTCGGAACCAGGCATATGATGCAGCTGTCCATTTACCAGGCGACCAATAGCAATGCCCGTTCTAGATGGAGTTAAACCAATTACATTACCAATTTCCCGATCAAGCGAGCCAGATTAATGATTTTTCTTTTCGAAAGAGAAAAAAAAAGCATATATAGTTGGACTCGGTCGAGACCAAACCGAGAGAAGTCCAAATACCAACGAGTCCGAGATGATAGAAAAATGTATCGAGTCCGGACTCGAGTACTACAGCCCTAGAGAGAGCGAGAGAGAGAGGTGACCGTTGCGTGTGTGAATTAGCCTACCTGAATCTGCACATCACTACAATGAAGATTTGAGTTTAGTTATTTAAAACAGTCATTTTACCCCCTCTTTGCTGATTAATATAACATAGCGATCCAGTATCTAAGCTATTTTATTAATGAAAATCACTGGGCTGCTCGATCTCGACCTCACAAACCAAAATAACATGATTTTCTCAGGCCATATGTATAATCAGATGAATAAAGATTATTAAAATTAATAGGTATGGATTAGAGATCGACCGATATGGGTTTTTCTATAGCCGATGCCGATGTTTAGAGGTCAGGGTCAGCCGATGGCCGATATGTGCTGCCGATTTTTTTGGCCGATTTTTAGGGCCGATATCTTTAAGTTTTCCCCTTCATTTCCATGCTAAAATGTCACACTAATAATAAGTGGATGCACAAAATTGGATCAAAGCTAAAGAGTTTTTTACTCCACAAACACTCAATTTGTCAAGTTGTAACTGCAGATAAGTACATCTCCACCTCCCCACAGCTGAAAACACTTGGTTATTGAATTATTGAGTGGGATTAGGTTGTGTTGGACTGTTGCCATGTTATTAAGGTTTTTCTTCCTCTCTCTCCACCTCTGTCTCTTTCTTTCTCTCAATCAATAATTTGTAGAGGTGGCTGGATCCCAATAAACCCATAAGGAAGCAATTAAAAAGTAAGTAATTTTATAAAAGGCACCAGCCTAGGCTGTTGTTTACCACCAGCTATTGGATATTCGTTCTTCTTTGTATTTGTACATCTTTGTACTTACCAATGTTTTGATGAATTAAATGCTAGGGGGCTCTCCACATCATCTGAACTTCCGGGTGAAATTTTTTGTATGTGACCCCAACAAACTTCAGGAAGAATACACACGGTGAGTGGATTTCAGCTTTGGTGTATAAAGGGTTTAAAAAGCTTTTTTTCAATGTTGAAATACCTTTTCTTCTCCAAGATCCCAGTTATACATTAAACATTAGACTATTTGAAGTGGGCAGGATGTTCTAGTCATTTTATTGGGCAAAAATTTGTCAACAAATTCAGTCATCTATATATAGGTTGTATTTTAAATGTGTGTTTACATTTTTATTTTGCCGGCTTTTAAGTGTACACTATAGAATTTAAAGATCCTCAAGGCTAATAGACAAAATCTAAAAACAATTTTGACGTCATGGATTCGTTTTCTTTTTTTTCTTAGGGCTGTCAATGCTAATGCGTTAACGCAAATAAATTGTAATGGCACTAATTATATTAATGCATGATTAGCGCAGCGTGCATTTTCGGTTTGACCCGTGGCCTAACCTATAGTTGGAGAAATGGAGATTTTGTCGTTAGATTTAGCAACTTTTCAGACCCATTTAGCAACTTTTTTTTTTAAAGCATCTACCGACAAATCTTTAGGGTTTGCCTAAACCTTATTTAGTTTCTGAGACTTGATGGTACTGCAGCACGTGCACACACACCTTTTTCTCTGCATCTGCTCTGTTCAGTGAGCGGCAGAGAGGAACAGCACTGTTAAAACGCATATTATGTTGCTTCTATAATTTTACATGCAAGTATAGCTGAAATCACAGCACAGCTATTGTCTTTATCTCAGGTGTGGCCTATTTAATTTGATCAGATGACGGCTCGATTATCAGGATTTTTGTGCAGATTAATGTCTTTGAAGTGAGAGCTGGTTATGTAGTCGCGTTTCAGTCACTATTTCATATTCATTCTGTTGTTTGACAACAGAAACCGTAAATTATATAAATGAAAACAGTTTTATTGAGAATTTAGCTGCATCAAAATACAGTATTTGGGCCCAAAGGCAAACAAATGTAATAAATAATAAATGTACATTTTGCTTGTTCAGAAGAAGTGAGCTGCCCTGTTGTACGAAAATGTAAACCGGTGTAAGGAAATTGCTCAGTGCAAAGAAAGAGAAGTCAAGTCAAGTCAAAGTTTATTTCTATAGCACGTTTAAAAACAACAGAGTGCTGTAAAAAAAGCACCAAAGTGCTGTACAACAAATACAATACAGCAAAAACAGTTTAAAAAAATAAAAAAAAAAATAAAAACATAGGATCTAAGCCAAGTTGGCAACAGAGCCTTAAACCGGCATTATTCAAAAGCCAGGGAGAACAAATAAGATTTAAGAGCAGACTTAAAACTAGCTAGTGAAGGAGCGAGTCTCACATTTACAGGCAGACTATTCCAAAGTTTCGGGCTGCAGCTGAAAAAGCACCCTTGGTGAAACGTGGGAATTAAAAGAAACTGATTACTGGACCTAAGAGCTCTTTGAGGAGACAATCAGTCGCTGATGTGCTAACGCCTTGTACACATAAACAGCTATTTTAAAATCAATGAACTTTACAGAAGCCAATGTAAAGATGCTAGGATTGGAGAAATGTGATCCTTCTTTCTAGTTCCAGTGAGAAGCCTCGCTGCAATTCTGGACAATTTGTAAGCGAGAAATCGCCGATTGAGGCAGTCCCCAATAAAGGGAATTACAGTAGTCCAAGCGAGATGTTAAAAGCATGTATTACAGTCTCCATCTTTATTGTTTCAACTTAGCAATGGATCTAAGATGGAAAAAGCATGTACTAATTTGTTTATCGAATTTGAGAGACATCAAATGTAACCCAAGATTTCTTACATAGGGTTGAACACTAGCGGAAAGGGACCCTAGGATGAATTTCTAGAGTGACCTAAAATCAAAATTTCACTTTTGCTTTCGTTTAATTGCAAAAATTATCAGAAGTAATAGGAACCTATTTCTGTTCTTTTTTCATGCGTCTAATAGACATGAACAAGTTCTTTTGAAAAACATATATGACCTTTGAAACATGTCTAGTCTTCATGCACTGTTGACCATGGTTTCAATAATAATAAACATAAATTTGCATAAAGCATCCATATTTGTCCATGGCCATGTTGATTAGAGTATTACAAACTTGAAAAGTATTAATTTAAGGTACATTAAATAAAAATGTGCAATTAATCTCGAGTTAACTCATGATAATCTTGTGATTATTCACAATTAATATTTTAATCGATTGACAGCTCTATTTATTTTACATGTATTTATTAAGCAGACTTGGATCTCTTATGTTGTAATCCTCATTTCTAAGGAGGCTGTAAAAGGAGTGCTGTAATACTGAGATCAAAAATTGTTCAGAGAAGTACAGGCTAGAACAGAGATGAGTAAAGCATTACATGAGTAAAACTACAGTGATTGACCTCCTCACTTGAATTGGCGGTGGTGATTTATAGTGAATCATAGTGATAATGTTGCATTATGTCTTTGTAGTGTTCTTGTAGTTCAAACAGTAGAGAATGTCATGAGCAATGCCAAGTTCATCATGGGTTTAGTGCCCAGGGAATGCATGAACAAATGAAATGTCTGCAATGTGAGCCAATTTGAAATAAAGCAACTGCCAAATGTGTATAGCAAATGTCAAGGAGGAAAACAGACAAAAATATTGGTGGCTGAACTTGGTGATAAAACAGAAGAAGTTGGAGTATGGTCATGGGTTTTCTTCCCCATGAAAGCAAGAACTGATAAAATGCCACAGAAGTCATTTTGGATAAAAGCATTTGCCAAATGCATAAACGTAAATGTTTAAATCTTCATGCTATAATCAAAGTAGACAAACTTTGGATACTTCGTAACCGTGTCTTGGCTTTGGTTTTGTTTGGTTTGATAATAATGCAGTTCTATTTAATGTTAGTTAAACTCCAGTATCTAAACTTTACTGCAGTACAATATAGCATGGCATTTTATGTAGGAAGTTTGAATTAATATTCATAATTTTTTTAAATAATAAAAAATTCACCTCATGAACAGTACATCGGAGTTATTTTTAGTCAAGTGGTTCACAACGATTATTTGTCGTGTTTTTTTTTATCTTTGTAGGTACCAGTATTTTCTACAGATTAAGCAGGACATACTCAGTGGAAGGTGAGCTGGATCATGTGTGGCTGTTTTTAACTGTAAATCTCTTCCTAAATTCAGTTTAGAAGTAGGTTTATTAATGATATCTGTAACTAGCACTATTTAGAATTGTCTCTTCAATATTCATCTTGTGATACCACTGCAGTTTGTGCTTCTGAATTTGCATGTGCATGTTCTTCAATGGCTTCAACTAAAATAAATTTGGTTTGATCTCTAATATTTTACACTGTTAATTTAATATAATTTATATCCTTCCCAGACTGCCCTGTCCACACAATACTGCCGCACTCCTGGTATCGTACGCTGTTCAGTGTAAGTATGAGCCATTCGTTGAAAAGAACGGTTGTAGGATCTACATGACAAAGAAGCCACAATCTAAATAAGTTTTTTTTAGTAAGCGGAACAGTATTTGACAGTCAATTACATGTGGTTTGCTTTAATTCTGGTTTGGTCACACTAACTTTAATGTTACAGTTTTAAATCCTTTTTAATGTTATATTTGGTGTCGAACAAGAGGCGCCTGTAATTCTCTATTTCTTGAGTGAGAGGAATTGATAGCAATTTAGCATAGCAGCAGAATTATAATTAAAGTTGTTTTCCGCCAATGTAATGTCCCAAGTTTCTTTCTGATATATTATGGTATCATGCAAACTCAAATCCAGTACTGAGCTTCCAAGCAAACCACCAAAGTACAACAGCGCAAGCTCAGCATGGCACATTCCATCTGTGCACAACCTCAACGGTTAACAAGCACTAGCTTGTAAAACGGGAGTAAATGCGAGCAAGAAATCTCTCTGAAGTACAGCAGGCACTAACACAGCCCAGCACATCTTAGTTATCCTAATAGTGCCCATTCGAGATGTAGCAATGACATGGCATATCCCGGGCCCTCGGGGGTCCGCTTGCCAGATTGAGCTCGGCAATAATGACTCTTGACAGATTGCTGTAGTGCGCACATTTGCTCCAGTCTCTTCGGGGCTTTTAGCATGCAGTTTGGGCACTATATAGGTCAGAGGGGATTCTGTTGAGCCTGGTTGCCTAGGACAGCGCTATCCATTGCAACTCATTTTGTTTGCTTTAGGGTTTACTGACAATCTGCCATAGTGGCAGAATTGATGCAAAATGCTTTTATTTATTTTTTTTGGTCAAAGTTTTACTGAGCACTTGTGTGTTACATGATAATAAATATTGTGATAGATGTTTAATAATTCTAAACTCTTGAATTGCTTGAATAATTAGTGTGTCTCATATTTGTATTTTAAATTAATGAGGATGATTGTAATGATTGTCCAATGCTTGGCTTAAATGAAGCTGAATGTCAACTGGTCAACAACAAATATATAAAAATATTATGTGCAAATATGTGAAGAAATATACTCTTTGTATTCATGTTGGGTTTATGTATTTTTGAAGTACATTTACATTGTTTATCTCAAAAAATTGTTGTATTTATTTACATTAAAACACTTTTATGTGGCATAGCCTCCAACAAATATACATATATATATATATATATATATATATATATACACACACACTTATTTTTAATCTATACACTTTGAATTAACACGACTGTCACTATACACATTTTAATCATTATTTTTTATATTTTCAAATATAATATACTATTAGTATACTCAAAATTGAAAGACGTCTCATATACTCACCACTGCTGCATTTATTTGTAAAATCAGAAATATAATAAAATATTATTATTTAAAACAACTTCTATTTTAATGTTTTTTTGAAAACACAGAGGCAGTTTATATATGTGGTGGCAAAGCTGAAGTTTCAGCAGCATTACTTTAGTAGAACTAAAGTAGAACATTGAACACATGAACATTCTGAAATCCCGCTCAATAAATGTTTATTTTTTTTGCATTGTAAGGGTCATTGCTGTCACTTTTGATAAATTAAATGCATCAAATAATGCATCAATAAAAGTATACATTCAAAAGTAAAAACCTGTATTATTGAACAAAAATACTTTGTAGGGCATTTTGCTCCAATTTTTTGGTCACATAATAATCTTAATGTAAGTCCCACACAAAGCAAGGGATTAAGAGATTTAAGCACCAGTGTGTGTCCATACGTGATCCTGTTCCGTTATATACTGTATTAGGTGACAGGGTCTGCATGTTGTACGGTCATGATTCGCTGTCATGTTATCCGAAACGCTGTGCTTGTATTGTGTGATTCAGCTGAGCTGGGGGATTACAGTGAAGCTGAGAATTTGCCAGGATACCTGTCTGAGTTCTGCTTCATCCCCAACCAGCCTCAGGGCTTTGAAAAAGAGGTCACCAAACATCACCAGCAACACAAGTAAGAGTCACTGCTTTAAACTTGTCGTTGCACTATTCTAATCAAAATGTTTTGCCATAATGGAGTCTTGTTGATTTCACATATGGCTTTATGAATATTCATGAAGGCTTGCATGTGTTAGTTAACATACTCACGTGTGCTTTCTCAGCGCTCAGGCTCAGTACGCCCACTCTAGAGCTGTGCTGAGAGCAGGAAGCTCATTGTCCTCCGCATCTTAGCCATACTAACAAATCGGTGGATTCTGAAAGGCACCGATTTATGCAATTTACACAAGAGTTGTGTACACCCACTTACCTCTACTTCACTGTCTTGTGATGTGAATCAGCACATGTCTTCATTTTGACTGTTTATTCTCCCTTTTTTTGGCCTGGGCACAGTGGACTTACTCCAGCACAGTCTGAATTCAATTACCTGAGCACGGCACGAACGCTGGAACTTTATGGAGTGGAACTGCACTATGCAAGGGTGAGTGAGTCAGAGCTGTTTTATTATTATCTACACACAAGCCTCTATGCTACAAATAGAGATAATCAATGAAACGGCAAAGCTCCTGTGTGGCTTTAAAGTACTATAATCACCATTTGTGCTTTCATTGTATGGAAAAGAAAAGTATTAACATTTTGCAGAGCTTTTCAGTTATACAGGCTTGAAACGGAAAAAGACAAATTAAAATGTTTCAATTTTGCGTAGACGAACTCTTTAAACAATATTACACCGCACAGTTTTGAAAATGCTAAATGATCCTCATTAATAATTGTTCTCTTTCCCTCTGTTCTTGCTTTCAGGATCAAAGCAACACAGAGATTTTCATAGGCGTGATGTCAGCTGCCATTTCCATCTATAAGAACAGGGTACGAATCAACTACTTTCCATGGTAAGTGAACTTGCTTTATTGGTGTCATTCGTGTTGTGTTTAAATCATGAAGTGAAATGAAGCTGAGGTTGCAAACTTAAGCCAGTTTGAATGTAATGCATCGCTGTCAGCTTCAAGGCATTATTAAATCAAGATATCTGGCTTAAAATACAGATTCTGTTGCTATGATTTTTTTGTGTTCGCGTGGTCGGCACATTATACTGTTTTAACCAGGTGCGTTTCAAACAGATAGTTTGTCTGCTAACACTAAATGTTTAAATGCTGCACAATGCTGAATAATATGAGCCGTTCAGAACATGTACACTGTTTTTGTTGTGGGATCCTCAGCATAAAGCAGCATAAATGAAAGCCAGACAACCAACAAACAAACTGTCCTGTCGCTTGTTGTGGCTGCAGAGATTTATATGTTAGTGAGATCTCCTATTCATTTATTATAAATTATTATTACTATTATTTTTTGTCATTAATGATCTTTGATTATTTTTTAGACCTTGGTTTCAATATTGCTGTTAATTATTAGCTAATATTATTAACTAAATTAAAATTATTACATTTACTTGCAGGTTTTTCCCCTGTTATTAAAATGTATTTATTAAAATTTTTTTACCAATCACTCTAAATTGTTCTCATACTAACTTTCATTTAAACAGATTAACAGATTATTGGTCGAAAACATGATAATTTACATTTAAATTAAGATATATTTTATATATATTTTTAACATTTTTTGTTGTTTATGTAAGCAAAATTCCATTCTTAATGGGGTGAATTACACCTTGGGGGTTCTACATATTTAGGCATTTTTGTTTGCACTCATTTCAAATTGTGCAGAATGCTAAATGATCAAATGTAAATTTAAAGAGCAGCGCCCAAATCCTTTTCATGCAAAACTTTATACCCCCTCCCTCACCAGGCTGTTTTTCTGGCACTCAAGCCCAGCTGCTTCTGTAGCTGTCCAAGCATCTCCCATTTGAAATACATGCACAGATGCTTTCCAGGCAAACTATGTTTAGCCCAGAAGAGAACAGGGGCTGTTTGCCTTAGATGTCAGCCAGCCTCTCAGGGCAAACAGTTGCACTTATTGATTATTATATTGTTCACCGCTGTAGGTCATAAAAGTGATTGTTAAAAATGTTTATATATCATATTTTGCTTTCTAAAATAGATAATAGGTGAATGCCAATGAAGCATGTTCTTTAAAGGGGTCATCGGATGCGACATGCACTTTTCCAAGTTTGAATTGAAATGTGTGTTGACGGTGTGTGTACACAACCACCCTATAATGATATAGTTTCACCCAGTGTTTTTTTTTTAATCTCGTTAAATAATTTCCCCTTTCTCATATTAAGCCATTGTCAGATGCCTGTCTGTGTGACAACACACAGACCCAGGCCCCTCCCACGATTGTTGATTGACACTAGCGTTTTACCTTAGACCCGCCCTGAGTGAGCTGTCATCAGTCCGCCATTGTTTCAACGTTGGAGCAGATGTAGACAAGAATGTCTCCTAAGCGATTGGTTTTGTTGTTGGATGTAATAATGAACATAGCAGTCATTTACTTCCAACATCTGAGCAGCTGAAGACGCTGTGGATTATGTATGTTTTTTAAGGAAATGCGCCTCCTGATCTACCTAAATGTGTCTATGTTCATGCAAATCATTCGTGATCCAGCCTCACCTACAGAAGGAGTGAGTATAAGGTTCTTTTATCAGGGTTCCCACGGGTCATGGAATTTCTGGAATATCATGGAATTTTAAAAGGTCTATTCCAGACATTGAAAGTCAGGGAATATATATATTTTTTTGTCCAAGTCATGGAATATCAGGGATTTTTGTTCGTCAACTCCATTCAGTTCTCCCTGAATTGAGTTTCTCTTAATTCATCTTTCTTGCGCCTGAATGGGCAAATACAAACAAAAGTATAAAAAATACCCCTCTTGGCAAGTAACTTTGTAGCTTTAACAATGATTAATCTATATTTACATTTTTTACAGTGAGTACATGCACCCATTCGACCGGCCATTTTTTGTTTTATTTTAGAGCATCTTCTGTTCCGTGCTTGCACACAAACTACACTGCAATAATTTCCCCAAATGCCATTTGTGTGGAAATATTACGTTATTATTATAATTAGTCTGTAAACGGCCATTAACAGAGGCCAGAGATGCTGAAGAAGGACGCAAAGAGGAGAAAATACCATAGCAGGCAGAACAAGATTCCTTATGCGTGAAATATAAGAATCTTAAATATTTAATTTTATATTAATGTGTTTCTAAGGGGAACTGGTTGTTTTCAGAAAAGTTTACATGGCGTTTTGGTTTCATATTGCCTCTGTATAATGCATTTAAATGAGTGTCAACACACAGCGCTGCTGTTTACAGTGGCAACCAAGGAAATGCTGTATTACTGTTCCATAAGCGCCATCTGCTGTCAGAGAGTGAAATTGTGTCTCATTCAGCCAGTTTGGCTGTTTCCTTTTCACATAGCATAATTTAACAAAGCTGAAGTTACCCCATTTTGTTTTTGCTTCAGATAATGAAATTATGCATTCTAAAATAAATCAAACATTGCAAGGGTTTTTTTGTTTTGTTTTGTTAGATTCATGATTAAAGGGGTCATATGATGCTTTTTTTAAAAGATCAATATTTGGTGTAACAGAATATGTTGACATGTTTTAATGTTCAAAAAAAAATTTTTCAAGTACTGTACATTATTGTATGTCCTCTATGCCCCGTCTCTATCAAAGTCCCTCCTTTTGACAAGCACAGTCTGCTCTGATTGGTCAACTGACTCAGAGCATTGTGATTGGCCGAACACCATGAGCTCTCATCGGAAATGTAATCCCTCTTTCCATAATCGTGAGCTTCAGCTTTCAAATTAAATGTAAAGACACTTAATTATGTCCTTATTTTTACCATCAGTTCAAGCCGAGAGGGCAACAGAGTCGCGTGACAGACACTGGAATGAAGCTCATATGTGTTTGCACACAAGCCGCGCTTAAGATAGCTGACGTGCTGTGATGTGACCCTCTCTCACTCACACACACACACACACACACAAAACACAAAACTCTGCATTTGAACAGTCAATAGCAAATACTTCAACTAATAACAAAACATGCTTACAGTCGCTGATTCAGAAGCTCCAGATTGTAGCAAAGTCAGAATGACCTCCTCTCCTAGATTCACGAAACGGTCATTCACAAAATGCTTTGTGATAACATCTGGATTGTGCTGTTCTGTTGGAAGTAGGGTTGGGCGATATGGAAAAAACATATCACGTTTTTTGTTTTTTATATCACGATTGATATTTAACGGCTCAGTCACCCGCTTACCCCTCCCTTTAGAGAAGCTACGGTGGCCGATACAGGGCTAAGATACCGTCGTCTGAGACCGCAAAGAGCAATGAGGTTTCTTTACAAAGGTAAATTAAGGAATTTTATTTACTTAATTATTCAATAAACCGATGTCATTACTGTTAGTTGTTCATCCTTGTGTCAGTGTTTTTTAAGCAAGAACAAAATAGTGATGAAACGCGCTATGTAGAGCAGTTTGTCCATTTAGGGCTGCTGTAGAAACATGGTGACAGACGTCCATGTAAGGGGACCCGCGGTGTATGTAGATATAAATTGTTCATTCTGAGGTAATAAAAACATAACGGTTCATTATGTAAGGTCTTTATACTCCTCTGTAAACGTAGTTATGTATATTATATTGCATTTCAGTCTATAGATCATCCTAAATATTACACAGTGCACCTTTAAAGGAACATGGACTAAAATGAGTTGCTGAAAACAGAGCTGATTTTGACATGGTAAAAAGGGTGTTGTTTTACACTGCCATTGATAAATTTATGTTATAGACTTTTCATTAAGACCCTAAAGAATCATATCAACTTGTGGAAAATGGGCGTCCGATGACCTCTTTAAAGTTGAGTTTGATCTATCTCAGTCATTGACTGTTTGTGAGTTGTACAGTGTTGTATTGTGCTGTGACTGTGTGACAGACTGTATCATAAGTGGTTGAGGCTGCTCCAGCATGTGTTTATTCAGACATTTGAGAGTGTGTGTTGTGTAGAATATATTTAGCTTCACTATGAGTCATATTTTAATAGGAGTGAAGCTTAGAGACACACAAAGGACCGTGAAATGGGTCATGGTATTTTATCAGCTCAGAATAAGTGTTTGTTGCTGCCCTTGAAAATGCTTTTGGTGTGCCAACAATTTTTTTTCTTCTATTTTAGGTTGAAGATTGTAAAAATATCTTTTAAATGCAAGCAGTTTTTCATCCAGCTGAGAAAAGAAGCGGTAAGTGGTACACTTGTTTTAATATTGTCATTCTTGGTCAGCAAACTAAAGCAACATAAATGGCATCCAGAATATGTTTAACTTTGGCCATGTAATGTATTTGAGTAAAATAGCGAACATTATTGTTTGCTAATGCATTGCCAGCTACCTCACAATATGATGTATATTGCAAAAGAAATGTCACAATTCACATTGTGTCACAATATCATAATTAGGTTGTGCTTAAAAATGTAGGGCATGGTATGTGTGCACAGACACACTGTTAGCTGATTACAAGCTGATAGCTGATTTTGTAAAATCATAAAATGACCACAACAGACATCACCAGTCCCATTTACAAACTGCAGGGAGCAGTAATTTCTATTAATAAACCATCTTGATCAGGCAATATCAAATTAAAGAGCATATTGGCTCCCATAGCACCACTGATCTTTGTTTATTTGAAATCCCTCTGTAATTACCGCTCTGCTGTCAGTGATGATGTGGAGAGAGATAGAGACTCTTTACAGCTTATTAATTATGAAGACTAAAAGATGCATTTTTGCATGCGGTGGAGTGGGATGAGATCTGACATTAGAGTCGCACCGATTGCCTGAACCGGTTCTCCACAGCGCCACAGACCCTTTGCTGGAGACCTCAAAAAACACCCCCAGTGGTGTGAATAATGCACGGGGGCCTTCCGAAGCAGTTGTACTAAAAGCAGAACTCAATGATGTCATGATCCATAATTGATGCCCAGATGGCGCGGCTTGGCTGAGTGGGTACGATTTCCTTGAACCTGGGTCGCAGTGCCTGCGATTTGCAGAACCAAAAACAGTCTGGGAAGTGCATTTACCCCCCTCTGGAGTCCCCAGTGACCAATGAAGTCTTGTAGATTGAAGTGTCAGTCCTAATAGGTCTCTCCTGAACAGAGCTTTCTGGGTGGGTACTTTGGCCAGGTTTCAATCAGAGGCCCATATTCACGACGACATAACATCCAGAGCAGGGAATGTAAATGTCACCAACATCTCCCATGGTTTGGGTTAAGGATGCAGTATGCTGAATTTAATAGCTTTAAGATCTTTTCTCTTCCTTTTTGCCTACAGCATGAGACGAGAGAGACATTGCTCGGGTTCAACATGGTAAACTACAGGGCCTGTAAGAACCTCTGGAAGGCCTGTGTTGAACACCACACCTTCTTTCGGCTAGATCGGCCCGTTCTTCCGCAGAAGAACTTCTTTGCGCACTACTTCAGTTTGGGCTCCAAGTTCAGATACTGGTAAGATGTTCCTCTAGTGCTTTTTTTTATTTAAATGGGCACGAATGGAGTGCATGTAGCTCGAGGAATTGCAGCTTGTTGTTATGAATTGCTATCTGGGTTCAAAAGTAAATATTTTTTCTGCTTGCCCAGTCAGGCCATTTGTTTAGATTTCACCTTGCCCTACCATCTTTTTCACTTCCTTAAACATACAAATATGTATACATTTTAATATATAAATGTGTTTATTAATTATTTATTTTACATTTATTTAATATTTAAATTCTATATTAAAAAGTTATTATTTTAAATACATGTTAAGTTTATTCACAAATAAAATCTGCAATAATAGCTGGAACAAGTGATTATAATTATATAGGAGTCAGCAGGTCATTTTGTTTTTACAAATTCTAAAAATTTCAAAACATTAATTTTGTGTGGCATTCATTTTTTTAAGCATAAATTCATAGAATTGTATTTAATTTTATTTAAATTTTATAGTCACTTGTATGCTGAAGGAGGCCACAGTCACCAAAATGCTTGACCTTAGTCAACACTAACAAATACTTTGAACAATTGATGATGCTCTTTTAGCCAGTTTTAGATATATGGAAACTAGGTAGAGGAGGTGATCAATAATTCATCTTGCGATGGTTTTTAGATTTATAAGTGTTTATTGGTGGTCACTATAGTATAAAACATATTTGAACCCTGTGGCTTTGAGCACTAAGAGCCTCATATAAAAGCATCATATTTTGTGAAACTGAGAAATACAGTTGAATCCTGACAAACATTATACATCTCTTCACAGTGGGAGGACTGAATCACAATCTGTTCAGTATGGCAAGGAGAAGGGAATCAAGGACAGAGTGTTTGCAAGGTAATGTGTGCTTGTACTTCGGGGATTTTGTGTTGGTGACTGGTTATGATATGATTCTTCAGTTAATGATCATTAGCAAACTAATTTGTGAACTTCCTTAAAAAAAATAAACTACCAGCTGGTGAGGAGTAACTTGGATCAGAAGGTGAATTTTTTGCAGGATCTTTACATGAAACATTGAGAGCCATGTTGAGATCAAAGTCCTTTCAAGTAAGTCAGTTGAGTCGGGGGTCACTGTTTTAGTAACACCCACGGGTAGATATTTCCAGCCATGAAAGTACAGCTCCTATCTACTTGAAATATCCAATATGTTTGTCAAGCTTATGTTTTAGTATGGTATATCAAATCACTGCTGGCAACAGTGTAATAAATGGAATTTCTTTAGCTCATATCAGGCTATTATTGTACTAGACTACGTTTCAGAAATGCTTTTTTAATTAATGTTTTTATTTTTATAAAGCTATCTCTTATGCTCACCTAGGCTGAATTTGCTAAATTAAAAATAAATAATGCTGTGAAAATGTTATTATAATAATAAAACCGTCTTCTATGTTGATATATTTTAAAATTAAATTTGTTTTTATGATTGCAAAGCTGAATTCTTTCAGCAATTGCTCCAGTCTTCAGTGTCACGTGATCCTTCTAAAATCATTCCAATATGCGTATGTGGTGCTCAAGAATCTGAAAACGTTTGTACTGCTTAGTACTTTGTGTAAACCATTGATGATACATTGGCTTCAGGATTCTATGATGAATAGGAAGTAAAAAAAAAAAACATTTAATTTAAATATACATTTTTAAACGAATCACCATGAACAGGTGTTACATGAATATACATATACTGTTGTTACATATAAATATACATAAATGTCTTTACGGTAATTTTGATTACTTCAAAGCAACCTTGTGAATAAAAGTATTAATTTCTTTAAAAAAATAGAACATAAACTAATATTAGAAATCTTACAATGAAATCCATTACTGTTGTTATGCAGTTTTTTAGAGTCTAATATCCGTCTGAATAGTCTTTAACATGTTTAACTATCTTTTATGAGTGGAAAAAATTTGGTGCATTCAAAGAACCTCGAATTGGAGTGCTACTGCTTATGAAAACAATCAAGTAACAACTTTTAAAATACCTGCAGAAGTTTTTACATTTATATGCTTGAGTTGCTTTGAAATATTAACAAATGAGAAACTCTGAAGTTGAGCATAGTCAACCTTGTATGTCTTCTATTTTTTACCCTAAAATAATGATTGATAGTAGACTGTTCTGTTTGACTTTCAAAGTGGATATTGTTATGACTAGAAAAAAATATGACTGGAGACTTCAGTGTCAGTATTTGCTAAAATTGCCATGCAGAAAGAGATATTTCACTAGGGGTTACTGTGTCAAAATGTACTGAACACCTGTAGTTAAACATTGATAATATAAATAAAACATTGTTGAACAATGTCTGGAGAACATAAAGGTAACATGATAAAACAAAGTTGTCTGGTTCAAAACACATCTGATTTCAGTATCTGAAATCTGTATTAAAAACAGCATTACAAAAGTAATACTGTACTAAAATACAGTATCAGTAATCTTTATTTGAAGAATCAGTTGGTGAAATTTTATCTGAGTTGATTATTAAGTTTCAGAAAAACAAAAGAGATTTACACTCTCGTGGTGTCCACGTAATGTGAACATAGATTGCTCAATGGAATAATATCTTACTGTTGTGACCTTAGCCTTTGGCTCTACTGAGGTGCTGTGGAGATTAACAGAATGTGTTTCATCTCTAGATCTCCCAGCAAGCCCCTGGGCAGAAAGTTGATGGATGTGACAGACTGGGAATCAGTGAGCAGGAACTCACTGTCTGAAGAGAGGCTGGAGACCCGTAGCCTGCCCACCCGCTCGCCCCCTGGGACGCCCAACCAGTGAGTGCATCTCTGTTCTAGTGAAACACCCAACCTAATGAGCAAAGAACTAGTAGGGTGCTTTGGCAGTGAAAAGGAAAATGATACTTATGTAAACGGTACAAAAGTTAATTTTACCATAACAACAATTCTGTCATGTTTCACTCCAAATTGCAAAGAAAAATTGTAAGGAAGTATAGATTTTCCGAAGAAAATATTTTATGACAATTAAACATTGTTTTTGCCAAAATTTTAGTTAGTGTAATGTATTTTTTTTCCACATTATTACTAGTAATTATTATACAGTTTTGTTTAAAAAAAATACCATTGTACAATACAATTGTTTTCATTTAAATCAGCACAAAGGTGCTAGAGTGAATGCATTTGACTTGCATAAAATAACAGTAATGAAAATGTTTTTAATGGTCCTCCTAATAAGGCTTAATTTCCTTAAGCAAAATATATTGTAATTTTTTTTGGGGGGGAGGATTGTGAGCTAGACATATTCTTGACATGTTTTGTGAGTTTAACCCATCCAGGAAGTCAGGCAGTCACTTTCTATGTCAAAGATTCAGAGGTAGACTTCCGCATTAGAGGGAGTATTCAGGAAGAGAGAGAGTCTAGATTGTAAAATTAACAAATAGGGTTAGTGGTAGTATTAACACCTAGTATGATGGGTTACATCATACTATAATGTACTATAATATATTGTAGGCCTGTCACAGCCATCCTTATTTTTTTTTAACTGTCCCAGTTTAATCTTGTCTAATAAAATAAATAATATAATATAATGCATTCAATTATTAAACCCACAAGCCTTCTATTTTTGAGTATTCTTTATTCGTTACTCCCTACCAGATTATGACTTAAACCCTTATTTTTTTTATTTTTCATCCTTATTTGTATGGGAAATGTAATGGATATTTAAACTGCCGATTATCATGGTTACCTCAAATGTATGTTTTGTCTCATTTTGATTAGATCAAATAACCACAATCAATAATTGTGACAGGCCTAATGCATTGTACTCTTTACAGTAACCTTGAATGTTACGATGTACAAACGTTTTTGGTTTTAATAGATAAAAACACTTAGTTTACCTTCAGCCAGAGAATTTGTGCTTATTCATAAAACATATTTGTGAAAAGGATTACAGCAACTATAAATGTTTTCTCAACAGTAGGAACTCCTTATTTGTGCAAGAGGGTCCTCGGCTACGGCCCTCTTCCATGGGTCACCTGATGGACCATGTCATCCATGCCTCCCCCAGCCTCCCTGTTTTCTCCAATCACAAATCAGCTTCCTCTACACAAGCTAACAGCATCAGCCTGGAGTCTACGCCGTAAGTGCTTCCTCTTCTTCAATAGCAAAACTGTCTGTCCTCAAAAACTGGCTAGTAGTAATGCTTTATTATTAGTGATGCAGCTTCCTAAGTGTCCTCCTGTGTTCAGACTTGTTTAAGCAACATGTGGATTATGCCTTTTAAGGAAAAGACTGTGAGGAGGTCATAGTCAGATGTATGAAATACTGACATTTTTATTCAAAGTAATATCAGTGACATTTTATTTAAAACTTTCAGTTTCTTAAATACCAAAAAGAGTCCCAGAAAACCAACTTTTAGCAGACGTTTGGTATATTCCTTTTTATATTAATGCACTTTATAATGCATATTAAGTCTTGATTGTTTGCTTATTCATGCCACAGTGCCACTTTAACTTATTGAAACATTAAATAATTTCAGTTATTATAAAACACTATTTGCAGAAGTCACATAATTTAGTGTAAAAAACAGAAGCTCAAGTCTGTTCATCAAATGGGAAAAGTTGTTTTGCTGCACCAAAACCATCTTTTATTGGCTGTTTGTTTTGTGTCTGCCTTCCAATCACAGCTACCGCCCTCTGTCTGCGCCCTTAAATGGCCCCGAATGGAAACTAAACGCATGCTGCGCAGCTGTAAAACGTGTTTACCGCTCTCATAGCATTGGGCACAGAGCTTTGGATTTTAACGGTGAATGGTAAACATGTCAAGCTCTTTGTGATCCTCTTGAATAGGTCTGCAGTATACTTAAGCCTAATGACATTGCCAGTGGCTGATAGGCTATTTGCATGGCATGTGGTTGTTTTGATTTGGTTTGCTAAGCTAGTTTAATAGATATATAAGAGCTCATTCCCTGTTCCTTTGTTTCAGTCTTTAAGCTGTTGTAGAAATGACCTGTTTACAGTTGGGGGGAGGGTGTCACCACATTATCAGAAAAAAAACGTGTTGTTAATAGATTTTTTATGAAGATTCAGATGTGACTGACCAAAGTCATTTGACAGCACCTGCAGTGTCACAAGATGGCTTAAATGTATAGTTCATTTATGGAAATAGAAATTCTGTCATTATTTACTGACCCTCATGTCATTCCAAACCCCTATGCATTTCTTTCTTGTGCAGAAAACAAAAAAATAAGAAGGTTGATAACCAAAGAGTTTCAGTTCCCATTGACTTCTATTGTATTTTGTTGTCCATATAATGATAGTCTTTGGGAACCGAAACAGTTTGGCTATCAACATTCTTTAAAATATGTTCTTATGTGTTACCCAGAACAAAGTCAAACAGGTTTGGAATGACACGAGGGTGAGTAATGATGACACTTTAAGTGAGATTGAGGTTTATTTGTGTGTATTATAAGAAGGTCTATTGTTAGAATGTGACATGATTATAGCAAATGTTACAATATAAAATATTCCCAGTTCCAGCTATATTTTTACATTTTACGTTTTTTATAATGCTTGCAATTTATTCATTTATACTAAAGTTTCTATGTGTTCGCAATCTATAACATTTCTAAAAATGCTAATTAGTATAACCACCTACATATCCTAACCCGCCACAGCTGCAAATGGTAATGTGTGATTGCATGCTCTGTCAATTGCTTGGTTTCTAATTCTGTGGCATTGATGAGCTGCCCATATTCATATACTACGAATATTGTTTGCTATGTGACGGATTGCTTATGTTTTCTGTTGTGAGTCAATTTGAATAAAAGTATCTGTTGAATGCATACATGTAAATTGCTATTGGTAGCCCTGCCCACAGTGAAATCTAATTAGTCCAACATCTGGTAATGTGTAATACACATCATCATATATGTGTTAGGACAAGGTGTAAATTAACTTTTCTTCACAGCAAAGTTTGAACGTGATTAATCACAGAAAATTTAAATGTATAAAAGACACTGTAATGAGGAGGTGATACTATGTCATCATTGTGATTATGCTTTATGTATCATTTGAGGAACTGAATATGAATACCTATTTCTTAACACAAAGATATGTTTCATAATACTTTCTCTTCTGCTTTATCTTCCTATACACCTAAAGAATAAACCAACATGCAGACATGTGTGCACACACACATGCTCAGCATATGCTTGTTTGAGTCTGTCACGAGATCTAAATGAAGAAATAAACACCTACTGCCCAAACTCAGAAGTCAGAACCCAACAGGACTTACAGAATTCTGGTTTTGCAATGTTATTTTTGACTGATTCATTAAAATAATCAACTTATAGGAATTATTTGTTTGAGAGTCAGACTACTCTGGTTGTGTTGTATGTCTCTGCTATCACTTGCTCTGGGTGACCTTTGACCTGCTCAGCTGCTCTGTATGGGCGGGATCTGTTCGGTTTTGGGTCAGAGCGGTCACTTTCTTACACCATGCAGGGTTGAGAACACGACTAGAAGTGAACATAAGCCAAACGGGGTCAGTGGGAGCCAACACACATGCGGACGCGCACACCCTTACGCTCTATATACAAACACGCACGCTGTTCATTGGAAGTGTGCACCCAAGTGTGATAGCTAAAACACAATGTGTTGCATAATTCAGCGGTTCACTGGATTGTCACAGTATAATGTGGTCAGTTTACTGAATGAAATGTATTGAGCTGAATTGTGCTGAACCTGTTTGACGTCTCTGATAGCTGATTGCTGCATCTAAAATTTTGATGAAAATTGATGGTATTGGAGCTCTTTTATTGAAAGGAAATTTCAACCTGAAATTAAATTGACATGATTTACTTGTGCTCACTCAAGTTGATCCAAACATGTTGGACTTTTTATCCGTGAAACACAAAATGAGATATTTTGAAGTATGTCTTTGATGCTCTTTTATTTATATATTTATTTAAATTTCTCTCTTAATTTAATAGGTCTCCGGAAGGAGTTGAAAGTCCGCCCCCTGCCCTCCCACCCAAACAGTCCCGGAAGAACCTGAGCCAGCTTATACTGTCCCACTCCCAACAGGACTTGGACAACCACATAAATGAAATGTACGATGTCCCTATAGCAACAGAAAAGGCCACGGTAAGAATACATCAACTGACTCACTCGACCTAGACGGTCTGTGTGCTACTTTGTTGTTCCTCTTTCCAAAGTTGGCATTAATAGTCCTGTTTCCCTCCCTTCTATGGTATACCACTGATGTGGTTGCACTTTCAAAAAGTAATAAAGCTCTTGGTGGTTTGGTGCATGAAGTTCATTGCACATAAATCTTTTTTACTGCCTTTGTGTGAGTTAATATTTTGAAAGGGTTTTTATATCTTTCACGAAGCAATGTTTGTGAAATCTAATAATATATTTTATGTATGTAGTATCTTTAATACATAAAATACAGTGTTTCATTCAGTATAAAAAAGCAACAACAACAAATAAAAATAAACAATAAAAGATTCAAATTCTTTTTACTTGTGAAGAAAAAGCGAAGTTGTCTACAGGAGCTGTTCAGAAATGTGAATTGTTGGAAATTGTTTAATTTCAGTTGGTAAGAGTTTCCGATTTGGGAAGCATAATGGCCTTTTAAAGGGATAGTTCACCCAATATTGAAAATCCTGTCATGATGTACTCACCCTTAAGTTATATTAATTTATTTCCTCTGAAAGTGAGCATCCAAACAGTTGTTTGAATTCCATAGTATGGAAAAAAATCATAATGAAGTCAATGGAAACCAGAAACTCTTTGGTTACCCACATTCTTCAAAATATCTTCTTTTATGTTAAGCAGAAGAAAGAAACTCATACATGTTTGGAAGAACTTGACGGTGAGTGAAAATTATGACAGAATTTTCATTTTGGGGTGAACTGTCCCTTTAAGCAGCTTCACCTTATCTCAGATAGTTTGCATGTCGGTGTACAAATAAAACAGCTTAGGAAGATCTCAAACAATGACTTGAAACATGTTTGAACAGACAGTCAGAAATGTATGAAGGTGCCAAGTCATACACTGCTTTTAAACCAACCAAAACCTGTACTTAACGGAAATCAATGCAAATTAGTTAAAACCAGTGCAGTGTACATGAACAGAGCAGATGTTGACATTATTCTATTTTTTCTCACGTTTAGCCCAATGGAGTCGTTCCTCATGACAATCTTGTCTTGATCAAGATGAAACCGGATGAGAACGGAAGATTTGGGTTTAATGTGAAGGTAAAATGCTCTGCATCTCTCATTTTCTGTAACTGATTGTTGAAAATGTAATGATTCCATTGCCTCTGTGAAATCATCTTTCTCTCTCTCTCTGCTTTTTAGGGCGGCTCTGATCAGAAGATGCCCATTATCGTGTCTCGAGTAGCGCCTGGAACATCGGTATGTTTAATAGGCTGTTTATTGCCATAAATACTAATGTATTACCCTTTATAGCACAGCTGGGATTACAGCTGAAGACAATAAAGACAGATTCATTGAAGAGTGACTCCTATAGGATTAGCAGTGAACTGTCCTGTATGTCAGTGTTCTGCTTATGCCTGTGTTCAAGGATATATGCCGCATTTCATTCAAAATTAGATATGGAATTTTTCTGCTTGTTGTTTCATAATCATTCATCAAAATCATCATCTAATGGCAAGCACTTTGAATGTCATCATTTTCTGTCTGTGTCTCCTCTCTAGGCTGATTTGTGTGTGCCTCGACTGAATGAGGGTGATCAGGTTGTGCTGATCAACGGTCGAGATATTGCAGAGCACACGCATGATCAGGTGGTCATGTTCATCAAGGCCAGCTGTGAGAGCCACTCGGGGGATCTCATCCTGTTGGTGCGTCCCAATGGTGAGCACTGGTCTGATTCATACACTAGTTTTTGCTGCCTTCTGCTGAAATGACTACATTTACCATTCAAGTTCATTCAAGGGATTGTATGATTTATTTTTACTCCAGTCTTCAGTGTCTCATGATCCTTCAGAAATCTTTCTGATATGCTGATTTTCTGCTCAAGAAACATTTATTAGTATTGTCAATGTTGAGTCTTTACTGTCACATCAATTCATCCTGATTTCATTTAAAAAAAAGTCTAACCCCAAACTTTTGAATGGTAGTGTATATTAACAATATAATTTCACATTATATTTTTTAACGCCTTTACAATGAATTAAAAACAAGTGATCTCTTGGCATTTACATGGAAATCTTTTTAGGTTGGGCAGCGTTATTTACACACAATAATTTTATTAAGACCATAATCACTTTAAAAGCACGCATTATAATTACGATTTCCAAACTTAAGTATAAAGACAACATTTGACAATTGATTTATTCACCTTGTATGGTTCTTGTTAGGGAAAACATATTTCCAGTTCTGTGTATTTATCACATTAGCACATTGCCATTACATTATCTGTCTCTCTTTGTGTAGCTATCTACGATGTGGTTGAGGAGAAATTGGAGACCGAACCGGATTTTCAATATATCCCAGAGAAATCTCCCACAGACCCATCGCAGCTAGACCAGGACGCATGGAGGGACTCAATGCTGCTGTTAAAGGAGGATCTCAACAGTGCTAATATACTGGCCCAGTTTGATGTGAGTTAACAAACTGATTCTGAAACAAAACAAATAATTTGTCATTTATTCTCCTCTGCAAAAGAGCAGTTCAAGTTCATATGCAATTGTTTATCTAAATTACTCATTTTCAGCATGCTCTGAAATCTAGAGCAATCAGGGTTATTTAGGATGTGGTCATATCAAAATAACTTCCTATCACTTTGTCTTTCATCAGGCAGCCCTAATATCTTCCTGTTAGTGTGTGTAGGGCTCGTGTTTGTGAAAATGTTGATCAAGATATGCAATATATTACTCGAGACATGTTCCTATATAACACTTGTCACTAAACCCCTGCAGTATTTAAGATACTAGTTCTACAGTGCAGAAACATGCACTGATAATGCTTCCCTGTATGAAGTATACAGTTTGGGCCAGATTTACTGTTAAATAAGATATTATATATCTTGTATTTGCATAGAGTGCATGGATTTACACTCAAAGCACTGGGTGAATTGTCCTTGAAATGATCCATTATTGAAATGCTTGAATTTGAGGAGTAAGAGGACGTTTCACACAGAACGCATTTTTGCATTCCACTGCGTTTCTGTTGCTTTTCTATGGACAGTTGTGTTTGACTGTTGTGACACATTTAAAAAAAATGCAAATGCTTAAGTTGAAAGAAAAACATGTCTTAAGAACTTGCATGTTTACATTTTACATACCTCACGTTTCACTTAATACAGCTCATATATCGGATACAATCCTACCAGATTTCTGTATGGTTTGTGAGGGAAATGTTTAATGTATGAAATTCATAAAAGTGAAAAGGAAGGTTTGAAAACTGAAGGTCATAAGATGTGTGTCTGTTAATGAGTTTTCATTCATTAAGATTTTTATAGACTGACTAACTTCCTTGTATTTTAAAGCAACTGTATCGGAAAAGGCCTGGAATGACAATGTCATGTGCCAAATTACCTCAGAATCTTTCCAAAAACCGCTACAGAGACATCTCACCTTGTGAGTATCACTGCATTCCGTTCCTTTTTACTAATAACCAGTGGAATTGATAAAACATAAATCAGTTTTTGTTGTTTTATTGTCAGATGATGCAACTCGAGTAATCTTGAAAGGCACAGATGACTATATCAATGCAAATTACATCAATGTAAGTGACTCCTATTTATTTTATTATCTCCACCAAACTTAAAAAACACCAAAGGAATGATGGACTATGATTAACAGCCCCCTCATAATTATGTTTTGTCATATTCGCAGATGGAAATCCCTGCCTCCAGTCTCATAAACCGCTATATCGCCTGCCAGGGGCCGCTGCCAAATACATGCCCGGATTTCTGGCAGATGGCGTGGGAGCAGGGCTCTTCTTTGGTAGTCATGCTTACTACTCAGGTCGAGCGTGGACGTGTATGTATATCTCTCTGAAATTGTAACTGTTATGGTATTATTTTAACAAAGGGACTATTATTAATCTTTTTTTTTTTTTTTTTACTTCTTGAGCTTACGTCATGTAATTCCTTTCTACCACAGGTGAAGTGCCATCAGTATTGGCCGAACCCCTCAGGTAGTGCCACATACGGCGGCTTTCAAGTTTCCTGCCAGACTGAGGAAGGAAACTCTGCTTTCTTGGTTAGGGATATGACTCTTACTCACATCGAGGCGAGTTGTATTACAGATTTGCATGTGAACTGTCTGAGTATATTCTAAACTTGAAACATGTAATGATGCAGTTCCTGAGAAAGCTACCAAATTTATGATTTAGTTTCTTAAAGGGATAGTTCACCTAAAAATAAAGAATTATCATTTACTCACCCTCGTGTCATTTTGAAACTATGACTTTCCAAATTGAACACAAAAGAAGATATTATGAAGAAATTTGTAACCAAACAGTTTTGCAACCTATTGACTTTCATTATATGTACAAAAAAACATTGAGACCGAAAAATGTAAGTTTTGTAATGACTTGAGGGTGAATAAATGATTACTTACAGTATTTAAATTTGTGGGTGAACTATCCCTTTAAGCCAATGCTTACTTGCAATTATTTAACTCCTGGTTCTTGTTTACAATATTCATTTGTCATGATCCCATTATAACATTGTCATTTTATGTTTGTTGCTTTGTTCTGTGTGCTGTTAGAGTGGGGAAAGCAGGGAAACGACCCAAATTCAGTACCTGGCGTGGCCTGATCACGGTGTACCAGATGACTCAACGGACTTTCTGGATTTCGTGACTCTGGTCCGGAGTAAACGAGCTGGGAAGGACGAGCCTGTTGTGGTCCACTGCAGGTAATTGATATGTCTATATCACAAAGTTCTTTCTAAATGTAGTTATCTAAAGTGAATTACAGTGCAGTCAAGTCTTGGCTTACCATTTCCCCTTTTTATCCCTTCCCCTCTCCCTCTTTCATAACCCAGCGCTGGGATTGGCCGGACAGGAGTTCTCATCACCATGGAGACGGCAATGTGTCTGATGGAGTGCGGCCAGCCGGTGTATCCATTAGAAATTGTGAGAACCATGCGGGATCAGAGGGCCATGATGATTCAGACGCCTGTAAGTCCTGGCCACCTTCTTTCTTCCTGTCATTGCCTTGGTCAGTCATCCATTGGGGGTTTATCATTGGCTTTCTGCCTTCAGTTGCTGGGAAAATGCAGAATACTATACAGCTAATGATGACATGTTAAATAAACAAAAAAAACTACATTACTTACATTTAAAACAGCAGCAGGGTATAATGTTTCCACATCTATAAAAGAAGAAGGGGGTCTTGTCTTGGCTGGGACTCCCAGAGCTTGAGACAATGATGCAGCTGTGATTCCAACATGATCTGCTATACTTTAATGAGGCTTGTCAGCCCAGAGGCTGCTGACCATGAGACCACCCTAATTAGACAGCAGGAAAGAGAATGGGTTGATGCTCAGTGAAAACACTTGTGCACTACATGCCCACTCTGTGCTTTTTCATTAGTGGTGTTACTAAGGCATCACTTTTTCTATTGGTCATCCACTGCCATTCAAATGTTTGGGTCAGTAAGTTTTTGAAGAAATAAATTAATATTTCAGCAAGGATGCATTTAAATGATCAAATGTGACAGTAAAGACATTTACTGTCTTTTTTTTAACAAAGTTTCCACAAAACAACTGTTTTTAACATTGATAATAAGTGTAATAGGTTTTTTGAGCACCAGCTCAGCATATTCAATTCAATTCAAGATTATTTGTATATCGCCTTTTACGATACAATCGTTGCAAAGCAGCTTTACAGGAAAATAAGTTTCTACAATATACTTATTTATTATAGAAACTTAATATATTTAACTTATGGCAAAATTTGGTTAATTCCGTACACTGTCTGAGGGTTGGCTTCCTCTGAGGAGTTGGCATCATCTCTTCTCAGGTTTTCGGTCATCTCAGATCATTTAAGTGTTGGATCGAGACTGAAGCTTCTGTAATTCCTTGTTACCCGTGGCAGAAACAGAGAAACAAATAGAGACAATTAGCGTACCTGTTGTTCCATTCAAGAAAAAATGATCTGTTCAACCCAAGCTAAAGCATAATAATGTGCGTTTGATCAGATATACCTGCAGTACAAGATTGTGAGATGCATTATATGAATGCTTGGCTAAATAGATGTGTCTTTAATCTAGATTTAAAAGAGAGTGTCTGAACCTTGAACGTTATCAGGTAGACTATTCCAGAGTTTGGAAGCCAAATATGAAAAAGTTCTACCTCCTTTAGTGGACTTTGCTATTCTAGGTACTACCAAGAGTCCAGAGATTTGTGACCTTATGGGGAGCGGATTGGATTGTAGCGTGATAGAAGACTAGTTAGGTATGCAGGAGCTAAATCATTTAGGGCCTTATAGGCAAGTAATAATATTTTGTAACTGATATGGAACTTAATTGGTAGCCAGTGCAGAGATTGTAAAATTGGAGTAATATGATCATATTTTCTTGACCTGTTAAGGACTCTAGCTGCAGCATTTTGTACTATCTGTAGCTTGTTTATTGAAGATGCAGGACAACCACCTAGCAGTGCATTACAATAGTCCAGTCTAGAGGTCATGAATGCATGACCTAGCTTTTCTGCATCAGAAATAGTTAACATGTTCTGTAGCTTGGCAATGTTTCTAAGATGGAAGAATGATTTCTGAAGAATCATGTGACTTTGAAGACTGGAGTAATGGCTGCTAAAAATTTAGCTTTACCATCACAGGAATAAATTACATTTTAAAATAGATTCAAATAGAAAGAGTTATTTTGAATTGTAATGTGTAACATTATTATTGTCTTTCAATATCATTTAAAACTCTTGCCAACCCCAAACTTTGAATGGCAGTGTACATAAATTTGATCAATTATTTGAACACAATTTGCTGTTCTGGCTTCACTTGGTGAATGATTTTAAAGGATTGACCTGAGCCATATTTTCTTGACTTTTATTTCTTCCTGCCCACATCTTAGTTTCTGCTGCTTAACGTTTTTTTTTTGTGTTTTTTTCCACAGTGGTTCTATATGTGCATTCTCCCGTCTCTCTCTGTCCTTCTCTCTCAGTCCATGAATTATGCTCTCATCCCAGTTTCACATACTGCCATCACACTTGGCTGCTCTTGCGTGATAGACTGACACGTCTTGCATTCACCGTGACTTCTCCTCTGTTCTCTGTCTTCTCAGAGCCAATTCAAGTTTGTGTGTGAGGCCATACTTAAGGTTTACGAGGAGGGCCTGGTGAAACCGCTCAAGTCCACGCTGTACGAATTCAACCAATGCAATGCCAGCTTTTCCTGAAAATGATGCTGAAATTCACTGACAGGATCTTCTCCACATGATGATGTTCAGCTCCGTGACAGAGTGATGGAGAAGTATCTCAAGCCAGGAACACAGGACATAAACCACGCACTGCTGCACTTTACGCTGGCAAAGAGACTAATGCCAGGCTTCAATGAGGAGAGAGAGAAGTGACAAAGAAATCTAACAAAGGTGAATTAGGTACTTGTTGGGACTTTGAGTGTTCAGGATTTTAACAAATATATGTTAATAATGAATATAGTGGAGATTGCTGGTGCCATATGTATGTAAGGGCAGGCCCGTGAATGAATGAGTGTTTTTATGTGGTCACCTATTATTTGGAAACAAACAACAGCCACAAAACAATTCACATCCTGGCCTGTGCTGCAGATGAACATTTGTATTTGTATTAGAAATATTTATTGTTTTAGTTTCAATATTGAGCCCTGATCATTCAACATAAGTAACTACTTAAAAAAAAAAAAAAAACTTTTTCAACAGTGATATTTTTTTCTGTTTGCTTTGATCTCGCTTTTTGGCGCAGGATGAAAATCATTTTTATTTATTTTGCTGTCAAACTAAAAAGCTGTCAACAAGGACTTCAAAGCACTTTGCATTACAGCTGTGGTGCAAAATATCAGTTCGGACTCTCACGCAGAAGTTAAAGGAATAATAAATGAAAATGTTGTTATCATTTACTCACCTTTGTGTCTTTCCAAACCCATATGATGTTCTTTTGTCTGTGGAGGGCAAAAGGAGATGTTTTGAAAAATGTTCATGCTGCTCATTTCCATACAGTGAAAGCCTACAAGATAGTCCAAGTTTTCTGAAGCAGGAAAAAACACACAATAACACAATTAGTTATGAAATAAAATAACCTGTTAGACTATAGAATAACTAATTCCGGGTCACGAACCCACATAAATTAACATACAGAAGATTCCTTTAAAATTAGGTTGATTATTTTTATACACTCCTCTGCTATTTTATTTTGAGAACTGTCATTTAGAAAATGTATCTGTCCAAAGGGAAACATTCCCTGAAAGAATAAACTTCTTGCCATTTAAAATCAGATATTCAATTGAAGGGTTTAGTATTCCCTGTGTGTACTGTGTAGGTGATAAAACAGCTGCATCAGTGTTGCAAATATGTTGTTGTTAAATCTGAATGTTACACACCATAATGTGTAAAATGCAGTACCATGTTGGGGGGATCAAATCGGAGGTTCTTTATTTTTGACCTGTTTATTTCTTGTAGCAGAATATCCCGCTAACATTAGCAAGTGTGTCCAGTGTGTGTGTTGTTGTGTTATTACTGTATGTTTCTGATGTCTGTATGTGTAAGTGTGTTTTATAGTACGGTTTGTGTGAATGTGAGAGCCCAAATCACATGTTTAGGTTTGATCTAGACCTGGTTCAACACATTAGAGCTGGCGTCTGGTTGTTCGATTTTATTTAGTTGATTTAATTGAGCACTAGTTTTATGAACAGTCTTTGTTCGGAAGCCATCAAATTAACATTATTAATCTCTCAAATTAAATGCTGACCCATTGCCCAGTTTCACAGGTCATGTCTAGTTGAATGCAGACTGAGTTTGCATCCTCTCGTATCCTCTTTGTAAGGTACTATCTACATTTACAGTCAATCATATGATGTTTCTTTCTGGTCATAATTGCTGGAGAACCTTGGTTTTAAGACCAAATAATTCCTTTCTATGCTGAAGAGGTTACAGGTTTTACAAAAAAACAAAAAAAAAAACATTTAAAACAGGAATATGGCATGGAATTTGGGAGAAACTACACACCTCCTGCCTTGTGGGACAGCACTTTTTCAACAAAGATGTACAATTGTAGACTGGAGTTTAACGTTTTATTTGCTGCAAATAACAGGAAGGTCAAGTTGTGCCACTTGTCCATTTTTATGAAAATATTATAAAGTTTACATACAATGTTGTATATTTAAAAAATAAAATCTTTAAAATAAAATTAAGGTGTATGGTCTGGATCGTTTTTGAATGATATTTTTTTGTTTTTATTACATTTGTACATTTGATGTCCTCTCAATGTTTTTGCTGCAGCAGTTTAAAGCTCTGAGTAAACCAGGGGGTGGTGCTGTTGGGAAAAAAGTAAAAAATACAGAGCACCTGTAAGCACCTGGCTGTTTGAGGGCTGTGTTACTCCTAGCTTGAAAATTAGGATCTTTTGCTGGCTCAGATGAGCCAGTGGTTCAGATTTACCATAGCCTTTATATTTTTAGCAGCTATAATATTTGTATATTCCACATTTAAATACTTTTGGACTTATTTAAATTATAACATGTTCCTTTAAAAAAAAATATATATATATAATTTTTTTTAGTTTGAATAAAAGCTTCAGATTATACATTTTCAATCCATTTTATGAAATCATATTATTTTCAATCTAACCAATGCTTCCAAATACAAATCATTCTTGAAAACCTGCATGTAATGTCTTAGCATTGAAGGTGCTATAATAATTCAGCATTGAGTATAAAATATGTGACGACATAATGGTGAATGGTGGAATTTCTGACTTACTATACAAATATATATCATCAGTAATCGTTCAGAACCATGGTGTTACCATCTTATTACTGTATTATGATACCACTACAGTACCAATTTGGAAGATATGGGGGATATGCAGCTCTAGTACACAAAGTTCCAAAATGTTCTTATAAATGATATTTTTTTGTGTATGAAACTGGATTGGGAAGTTAAACTAGATTTGTATCTAAAGTTTTATTCAGTAACTTATTAAAAATTGTCTAACATGTCACACAATAGCTGATTTTAGTTTCTTAAAAGATAATAAATGTAAGTTTGGTAATGTTGTAACTAAATGTTAAAAGTATTGAGGCAATTTTCACTCCGCACCGGCCCTTTAATTGTAAATCCACTTTTAGGGATTTGCGTGACGTCATTTCCGGAGGGAAAACAGCCACCTCACAATCTTTCGGACCGGGAGAATATCAGTTCTACTTACCTCCAGAAACATAAGGTGGATGGGCCACACTGCGGCGTAGAAGATGGATATTTCAAAACACACAGTTGTTTATTGATAACAGCCGAGGCTAGAGGACTTTTTCGTTGGCGGAACGTCAATCAGTCTGCAGTAAGTATCGCTTTTGTCTGTGGTCTGAGGATCAACAAGTGGATTCGCGCTGCTAGCGCGGTCATCCCGGAGGTGGGCGCGATAGATATCGGAACCATATTACAGCCATATTGTAACTTATAGCTATTTGTGTTATGGAATAAATTCAAAATTTTTAGTTCCAATTGAAAATGGTGTGCTTTTTTTTCTTGAGCAAACAGGTGTCAGTGGAGTTCAGTCAGTCAGCGCGTGATGATCGTGAGCCACTCGCTACAATTTAGCTCTAAACCTCAAACTGCACGTCTGACAGCAGCGTTAAACGTTTGACGCTTTGTCAACCGATATTTTAAACGGACCTCTGTCTACGAATATTTACCACAGTGAAATTATAGTTAGTGAGAGTGAAGGTAGCAATCTTAGTTAACTGCAGTTGTATCTAAATTTAGAGTCTCCAAATATCTTACCACGTTATTTTTCATAAATACCACAGTTTGTTTTATGGGAATTATAGTTGTCTTGATGTAACCTTTTGTGTTTTCCATAACTGTGGTCTTATTACAGATGCTTCAGTTAAATAATAGTACGGTGGCCGAGAGAGCTCAACGCGCTCCAACTTCAGAAAACACATGCAAATAGAAAAAGCACCAGCAAATCAAGAAAACATTTTCATCAGTTTGACAGCAGATGGTGAAAATGCTCACAATACAAACAAATAAAGAAACACACAGCAAATGCTCACAACACAACCAAATACATTCTATTTGCAGCGCGTTTCTTTTTTGGTTGTGTTGTGAGCATTTGCAGCGTGCGCGTTGTCAAATTGAGGAAGTTGTTTTCTTAATTTGCAGGTGTTTTTTTTCTATTTGCAGTGCGTTGAGCTCTCTCGGCCACCGTATAATAGTTACTATACATGCTGCACAAAATTTGAGTAAAATTTTCTTATAGAAATAAGGTGCAATCTATTCAATAATGGTCTTATTATAGATTCCACAGTTAAATGTTGGTTATAAGTAAGAACTATAGCGAATTTGTTGTAACTGAGAACAGTTTCTTTCTTCCAGACTGGACTAACAAATCTTCTTGAACATGCTGAGCTTCCTTCGCCGGACTCTGGGCCGGCGATCCATCCGCAAACATGCTGAGAAATCTCGATTCCGGGAAGCCCAGCGAGCCACAACACACATCCCTGCTGCTGGAGATGCCAAGTCCATCATCACCTGCCGAGTGTCTTTGTTAGATGGCACAGATGTCAGTGTTGATTTGCCGGTGAGTTGACTAATACAATTCAAGTGTACGTGTGTTGGATTGACTATGGTTTTCATAAACAAGTCTGTTTGGTCAGTTCTTGCCAGTTGTACTTGATGTGATACACTCTTGCTTGGTTGTATTGTGTGACTCAAGAAGAACACTTAAACAATTTAAAAGGTGACCTTTATTAAAGCTCAAGGTTGAATCCTAGGCATTAGTTTTCAGTCTCTGCTCTGAAAGAAACTTGTCTACTGAGTCACGTTGATACTCCAGCATGACAGAGAGAATGCTCTGAGCTCTCCTTTGTTCACTGCTGTTTGAGGCTATTTTCTTATTACATAATGCTGGGAGAAAAGTACAGTGAAACTAGACATCTTTGGTGACTAGAGATGTGCTTGGCACTTTTAACTTGACAAATATGAGAAGTCTTTACTTTCAACTTTGTAATTTTAATCACCTTGACTTGAACTGATATGATTAGGAATTCTTTCAAAGAAGTTATTTTACTTAGAACTCATGAGTCAAGCACCCACATACAATATATCTGTGCCAAAACCTGATGCTGTTTTTACTGTTCTGCTTTTGATTTTAATATAAACACTGTCTTTGCATGTAAGAAACTGTGCTCTCAGGCTGGCCTTTTTTCCTGCCAGTGCATGCATCTTAACTCTTTAAAGCCAGTGTATCATATTTGATACATGAATTTGTAAGGCCTCAAAATGATCAACATGATAAAAACTTTGCTGGAAAACCTGTTGTACACAATCTACTACATGCCTACTGACCCTGATTCATAGTTCATTCTATTTTAGCAGAGTAAACATAACTACATTTATATTTCAAGATGAACATTAACTGGACTGAAGCATCTTGGGCTACTTGATTATCCATACATCATTTTTCAAAATCATACATCAAATATGATACATACAACAGACTTTTGAGGAAAGTTTATTTGTACACAGTCATATTGCATTTCATTGCATTATATGTTTTGCCCCCCACAATTAAAACTACAGAGTTTTAAACTAAGCCTTTATATATATATATATATATATATATATATATATAAACTAAAATGTATTACTGGGATATAATGTGACCACTGATATTTAGCATTTTATGTAAGTAGTCTGATATATTTTACACATATCAACGTTTTAGAATTTGTTTTACTCTTTGGCCATATAAATTTGAGTATTTACTCCAAATTGCATATTTTTCTTAGTTTGGGCCTCTGAATGAAATTGATGTTTTTCTTCTTCCTCGAGTATGAACTCCATATTTACTATATATTGTGACCACCTGTCTGTTGCTCTGTTGCAGGTCAGCAAGTTAGAATAACCTATTATTGGATTATGTACTGATTTATATTAAATTGAAAACATATTTTCACTTACACTGGATGAAAATATGCTCTAAATCACCAATAAGCTTCATTAAATGTGAATTTTAATTGTGACTTTAAATGTTAATAGTGAATATACATTTCCATAAGCAGTGACTAGGTTATGCTATTAGACTACACAAAGATTACATGTGTTTTTACCTAATGCAGTTCATCTACCTGGCTTAAAAATTTGACTCTGACTTGTAAAACTGTATGATGATTCAGGGTGTGCCCTCAAGCCCAGGTCTCAGAGATCTAACCCAGATGCTTGTCATTCTGTTTACTGATTAGCCGTAATACCATCATCCCTCTTGTAGCATGTGGCCATTGGACTGTGTGGACAGTGAATGACTTGATCCCTCAGCTTCTTTATGCCTCTGTTTACTCTGTTGTTGAGCCTCTGTCAGAAATTTCCTTGACCTCCACTTCAATGTGTTAGGTTTGATGTATGACTGAGTGTGTTGTTGAACTCATGAGGGTTTTGCATTTCTCCTCTTCATTCCACAGTCCGTCCACAGTAAAGCTCATACAGCCTGCATAAAATAGCTGTGCCTTTTCACAAGCCGTTGTGACTTCCGTAAAAATGTGATGTCAGAACTACTCTGTCACTGCCTTCAGTCACCATCCCGAGCACCACCCACCGTCCTTTTGCTAAGCCCCCAGACAAAACCGCGTCCATGCCATTGCTGAGCAACAACAACACGGACACATGTCGAAAAGGTTAACTTTAACGGACGAAACTAGATCGGGCGACCTGTAACGTCACACTCTCACTCAAAGGATGGACGATGTGACAGGAGTGTTACTATGAGGTTTATCACGTCTAACATTTATAGTGAAGACACGCTCATCATGTCTATTTAGTCATGATGAAGATGTAAATACATTTCAATGCCAGCAGGCAATTATTTTTACAGCTACATTATCATTCCAGCTACAATTAATCACAACACTGTATATACAATTACAAATGATTGTATACATCGTCATTTGTTGTTTTCACACAACACTTGGCACACCATTATTTCATACACAATATAGTCATGAGATGCAAGAAATCTTCAGACTGCACCATGCAACAGACAATACAATTTCAACCTTTCTGTCATGAAGAAACGCAAGAACGCTCATCAGACGTTTTTTCTGTCAGTCAGCTCGTTTTATTGATGTTTTCTGTGGTTTTTGGTGTAAAATGCGAGTCAGCTTTCTATTTTTTGCAGGCTGTATACGTTGAAGCACACACCCAACATCACACACAGTGATGATAGCTCAGGCTGGGACCTAATCGCGCAGGGACGCTTGCCCACATGCCTGTGAGATGCGATCTTTATAGACCTGACAATCGGGTCAGGGTTTGTGAATGGTCGCTGGTTGGCAACAGCGCCAGCTAGTCGGCCCTATATGACCCTAGTTACCTGTGGTTGGCCTAGCCATGCGTCACTCAGAAAACAACAGGCCAATCTGAAGAGAGGTTCATGAATATTAATTAGTCAGGACAAATCGATCTGTTTTCAGATGAGCTCCTGATAAATGAGCTGTAAAAAAATATTGATATGGTTTTTGGTACTTATACCGCAGATATATATTCTTAAGGACATCAACACCTAAAATAAAACTCCAGAAAGGTGTACAATATGAGACCTTTAAAGTAACCGTAGTGACCATTAACCTGCACAATCTACTTTTAACAATTGCATACAGAATAGTCAGTACTGTATCACAGTGGGAAACAAGTGAGTAAAAAGGACCATAATAAAAGGGAAAAAAGACTGAATAATAATGTGTATTTCTCAGTTCCTAGAGGTAAGAGTGTATAATGAACCAGATAACAGTAGGCGCATTTCCATTACCCCTCAAATTGCGCAAATAAAATTGCACAAAATTTCTCACATTTTGCAAAAACTCCCATATATCGCAAAAAGTATTATGCTCACATGACGTGGTTTTTCAGGCAATTCAAAAAAAAAATTGCAAAAGTGCAATGGAAACGGCTTTTTCGCATTTACAGGTCACATGGCATATGTAAAAAGTCATACAATCATTCTTCAATGTACTATAACCTCCAAGAAACACTTCATACATGGTCGCTCTCGAATATAAGGGGTTTTCCCTGCCATTAATGCTTAGATAATTTACACTGCACACGTCTCCGGTGCAGTGTGGCTCAAATACGGCCACTGAAGCTGACTGCGGACAGTCTAGTCGATGCTTGTTTATTCCAGCCACGTCACGTATGTTTCTGAAGTGGCTCTTCGTGCTGCCTCTGTAAAGATACATGCTTACGCCTTTGAATAAATATATGCAAAATCCATCAAATCTCACCAAAATCCATTGCTATAACTTATCGCGAGAGGCAAAAGGTTACGTTTTAGTCGCATAACATTGGTTAATGGAAACGCCGTCATTTCGAAATATTTTTTTATCGACATCTATAAAATATTGCCAAAGTTTTGCGCAAATCTGTAATAGAAACGCGCCTACTGAGTAAAATTAGCCAGACCATCTGTCATGTGATTTTTATTTGTCTATATTTTTATTCAGACTTTTATTATTATTAATGGCAATTAACTGCATAGAAAACTGTGTACAAATGATTATGTGAAATACATTCACACTTGAGGTTAGATTTTATTAAAGGCTTAAATATATTTGTTTTGGGGCATCGATTTTAGGCATTTGTTTTGTGGTTTGCATCCATAGATTTGTGTGTTACGTTTTTATTTAAATGTCTGGCATCACTGCAGTGAAAGTCTAATAGATATTAGCGGTTTACTGAGGGCACTGGGTTATGTTCATCTGGTTTGATAAAGATCAGTGTGGTCTCTGGGCTGGTCACTGTAGATTACTAATGGCCTGTTTGAGGCTTGGCAAGGAAACAACCAATGCAAGCGGGATTCACATGCCATAGTAGTTTACTCTAAGATCTTAATCTGCCTTTAGTTTTCCTTTGTTCTTATCTTAGATAGCTGGCACTATTTTGTTGTTGTTTTAAAGATTCCCTCTGATGTTTTATACACGAAAATAATGAGCATAAACTGAACTAGTGGTTACTGGTAAATTAGAGGATGAGTTCCCAACTGCATAACCAAGAGTAAACAACCCCACCAAAGACATCAAATGAGCAGATGCCAGCCTACATTACAACTTAAAAGAAAAAAAAAATTCTACCTCAGCCTAAAGGATGTTTTTGGCAGGATATTAGTTCTACACTATACGCTTTTGAGAAAGCATTGCAGAAACTGAACTAACTTCAATTTATGATATTGTTGTTTTTACCGTTTTTTTTTTTCTGGTCTCCCATTTGTACAATTTAAGCACCATCTGGTACAGAAAACCAACCATGGCACATCTCTAGAGGCAACAATCTCATTGTTAGTGCAGTTGGAAAAGAGACATAAATATATTTACAGTTCGCAAGCTGCACAAACATGCAATGACCATCTGGTGCATCTCCAAAGAAAAGCTTTTCAAACAGTCACCCCGGATACCCATAAATTCTGAATCGCTGTTTCACTGGCCAGTGTGGAGGTGGAGGATTCCAGTTCATTGTATGCTTAGCAGACGCTTTCCAAGCGACTTTTTTTGTCAGCTTCAAGATACACAACCTATGTGTGTTCGCTGGGAATAACGAACCCACAACCTTTGCTCTAACCACTAAGCTGCTAGGAACACTGAACCACTAAGCCTAACCTAAACTGGAAAGCCCAATATCACAAATGATGAGAAGCACATATTAGGGCTGACTCTAGGGCTGTGCGATTTGGGGAAAATATCTAATAGTTTTTTGTTTTTTTTTTGACAGATATGCGATTTTTTTTGATTTTCGATTTTAAATTTGCTGTCAAGCTTCAGCTAAATATTGTCAATAATGTGCAGCACAGTATGAATATTGTTACCCTGCTGAAAAAAAAATATAACAGAAAACATCACAGAAATTCTTATAGTTTCCATTAAAAAAACATTACAAAATAAATGTTTGTTTTGGGCATTATTCCAATAGGAATTACTGTTGTTCTATTGGTTGCCATCTGCTAGATTACATCCCACCAATAGAATGCATCAAATACAAGTAGACACCATTATAGTTTACATTCAAACCAATACATTTTCCCCCTTAAATCCATTACATTTTCTATTGTGTTTTGGGAGGGGTTCTACTGTTATTTTTGTGTTTTTTTTTTTTTTCTGCAGGGAAGATTATAATGGTATTACTACTTTTACAGAATTACTGAATTTCACAGGAAATATTTATTTATTTTTTATAAATATAAAACTGTATTTCTTTAGTCAATTGTCAATTATTAAAGTATTACATGTTACACGGGCTGATTTATTCATTTAAGAATTTGGGATTTTAAGAACAAGTGGGAAATGTTGAATGTTTAATTTCATTTAAGTGAAATTGGCAGGCAGTTAGACTTAATTTACATTAGTTTTAAACGCGGAGCCAGGCGCGAGTTGACAGGTTGCGCGCGTGTGTCAGGCCTTGTCCATATGCATCCAGATGCGCTCGTGAGAGACTTGCGGAGCAGAACTGGGCACGAGACCGTGAGTATTAAAGAGCATTACGAGACAGGCTGCGTGTAAATGGCTCGTCCGTGAGACGCGCAGCATGGGGCAGAGCAAGGTGACACAAATACTACTGATGAAAAAGAACGGGTTGGATGTTGAACACTTTCGTTACCATATAGCTATAAATATGATAAAAGTTCATCAGCATGCATTGATTAATCTAATGTTGTATCAAAAAAAGTGCGAACCAAATTATGTGGTGAGAAAGTTAACTGAGAAAGTTAGTCGCAAAAGTGCGACCACTGGCAACAATGAGTCTAGACTAGAGCCCTGAATGACTTTTGATCAAGAATGCATGCAGCTTGTAAATGAACATGGAAATTAATAATATAAAGTAGTCTTCTTTATTCTTAAAACAGCTAATTATATTAACAATAATAACTAAATAATATACATTTCTATAACTTTTTTTTTTTATATATCTTCTGGGTTTAATAGGAATTATGGAACAGTCTTTGTCATCGTTTGTAACCCATTCTTTGTACAATAAATTATTAAAAAGAATAACAACCTGAGCAAGCTTCAGAAAAAACAAGCCGAGCTCAACATGCCCCATGTTAAGTTCTGGTGAGTTGTGCTAAACTTCGATTCCTATTTCTTTAGACATTTGTTTTTTTGGGTTACAGTCCGTGGATATAAACGCACTTGTCCAAATACAACTTGTTGAAACTTGTTTGTAACAGCAAATTACGATATCATTAATATTATTTAACGATTAATTAGGCTACATTTATATAAACTTAACATTAAAGTGCAACATAAAAAGGGAACATCAGGCTAGCCTGTCTGTACAATTGTTCAGCTGTTGTACAACTACTGGGCCGCTTAAGTGAAACTGTTTTTTTTCTGCACCCAGCTCCCGTTAAATTCACTCTTTGTTCACCCGCTGTCCGCAGAATAATTTTCTTCCTGAACCGACCGTTCCCGCTAAATATAGATCTCGTTTCCAGAATCTCACATTTAAATTTCCACTACTGAAAGAGAGAGAGATGACAAATAAAAATGTAGTCTGCACAAAATTTATTTTATTGTAGGCTATTTATTTTATTAGTCTTATCCAGAATCAAATTAGTTTTACATTTTGTTGTCAACAAAATGAAAGCAAGTCACTCTGGACCCCTCACACCCAGCTCACTCTCTCTTTGAACTGTTGCCCTTTGGCCGGCACTACTGAGCACCAAAACAGCCAGACACAAGAACACTTTTTACCCCCAGGCCATATCCTACCTGAACAACACACCCAAGTACTGTACATCTGTAAAGATTCAAGATTTTTATTCGTCACATAAACAATTATACAGAATATAATCAGCAGTGAAATGTAAGTCAGGTCTGCTCCATGGACAGTGCAATTATATTAAATATAAACACAAGAGAATATACATAAATATAGGTATGTAGAAAATAAAAATAATGTGCAGGACAGTATACTGTAAACTTAATAAATAATAATATAAGCAGGAATGTGCAAGAAGAATGTGCAAACAGGTTGTACAGGGTATATACACATAGCAGCAATACGGATGGTGGAGAATAATAAATATCTTACTGATTATTAAGGTTTAAAGTTCAAGGTTTGTTTTATTCTTCACATACTCAATTAGACAGAGATTTGAATGTTACGAGTGATGGCTGAGGGAAGAAGCTCCTCCTAAGTCTCAATCAGTGCCAATCATGTGGATTGCCAGATGTGCAGTAAAATGAAGAAGGGTATATACACATAGCAGCAATACGGATGATGGAGAATAGTGAATATCTTAGTTTATTAATTTTAGCAGCTCTTGCTTTTGACAGAGTTTGAGTTACGAGCTCTGACCTCAGACTCTGGGATGCGCTCAGCTAAGCGCACAACTCGCTGCAGAGCTTTGCAGTCCTGATTTGAGACGTTACCATACCACACTGAGATGCACTGAGTAAGTACACTTTCTATGGCCCCTAAATAGAAAGTTTTCAGGATTGCAGGCGGGACCCTGACTTTCCTCAGCTGTCGCAGATGATACAGTCATTGACTGATCATAAGAAGAGTGTAGGGCCGTTGCTGTCTCTTCCTGAAGTCCACAATCAGCTCTTTAGTTTTGCTCTCATTCAGAGAGAGACAGTTGTCCTGGCACCATGATGTAAGTCTCTCTCTACCGCATCCAAGTGTGTGGTCTCATCATTGTTGGAAATGAGGCCCAGAACCACAGTATCATCAGCAAATTTGATTATAGAAGTGGAGCTGTGAGAGGACACGCAGTCATGTTTGTAGAGAGAATAGAGCAGGGGACTCAGGACACAACCATGTGGGGCTCCTATGTTCAGGGTGATGGAGTTGGAGGTGAACTGGCTTACTTTCACCACTTGAGGTCTGGCGGTGAGCAAGTCTTGAATCCAGTCACAGAGTGAAGAGTTTAGGCCAAGGTCTGTGAGTTTAAAAGCCAGCTTGATGGGGACTATAGTATTAAAAGCTGAGCTATAGTCAATGAATAGTAGCCTTACATACAGTGAGGAAAATAAGTATTTGAAAACACCCTGCTATTTTGCAAGTTCTCCCACTTAGAAATCATGGAGGGGTCTGAAATTGTCATCGTAGGTGCATGTCCACTGTGAGAGACATAATCTAAAAAAAAAAATCCAGAAATCACAATGTATGATTTTTTAACTATTTTATTTGTATGATACAGCTGCAAAAGTATTTGAACACCTGTCTATCAGCTAGAATTCTGACCCTCAAAGACCTGTTAGTCTGCCTTTAAAATGTCCACCTCCACTCCATTTATTATCCTAAATTAGATGCACCTGTTGAGGTCGTTAGCTGCATAAAGACACCTGTCCACCCCATACAATCAGTAAACAAACCAACTACTAACATGGCCAAGACCAAAGAGCTGTCCAAAGACACTAGAGACAAAATTGTACACCTCCACAAGGCTGGAAAAGGGCTACGGGGAAATTGCCAAGCAGCTTGGTGAAAAAAGGTCCACTGTTGGAGCAATCATTAGAAAATGGAAGAAGCTAAACATGACCGTCAATCTCCCTCGGACTGGGGCTCCATGCAAGATCTCACCTCGTGGGGTCTCAATGATCCTAAGAAAGGTGAGAAATCAGCCCAGAACTACACGGGAGGAGCTGGTCAATGACCTGCAAAGAGCTGGGACCACCGTTTCCAAGGTTACTGTTGGTAATACACTAAGACGTCATGGTTTGAAATCATGCATGGCACGGAAGGTTCCCCTGCTTAAACCAGCACATGTCCAGGCCCGACTTAAGTTTGCCAATGACCATTTGGATGATCCAGAGGAGTCATGGAGAAAGTCATGTGGTCAGATGAGACCAAAATAGAACTTTGGTGGTCATAATTCCACTAAACGTGTTTGGAGGAAGAAGAATGACGAGTACCATCCCAAGAACACCATCCCTACTGTGAAGCATGGGGGTGGTAGCATCATGCTTTGGGGGTGTTTACTGCACATGGACAGGGCGACTGCACTGTATTAAGGAGAGGATGACCGGGCCATGTATTGAGATTTTGGGGAACAACCTCCTTCCCTCAGTTAGAGCATTGAAGTGGGTCGAGGCTGGGTCTTCCAACTGACAATGACCCAAAGCACACAGCCAGGATAACCAAGGAGTGGCTCTGTAAGAAGCATATCAAGGTTCTGGCGTGGCCTAAGCCATTCTCCAGACCTAAACCCAATAGAGAATCTTTGGAGGGAGCTCAAACTCCGTGTTTCTCCCGCAGGTGAAAAAACTGACTGATCTAGAGAAGATCTGTGTGGAGGAGTGGGCCAAAATCCCTCCTGCAGTGTGTGCAAACCTGGTGAAAACTACAGGAAACGTTTGACCTCTGTAATGCAAACAAAGCTACTGTACCAAATATTAAACATTGATTTTCTCAGGTGTTCAAATACTTATTTGCAGCTGTATCATACAAATAAATAGTTAAAAAATCATACATTGTGATTTCTGGATTTTTTTTTTAGATTATGTCTCTGACAGTGGACATGCACCTACGATGACAATTTCAGACCCCTCCATGATTTCTAAGTGGGAGAACTTGCAAAATAGCAGGGTGTTCAAATACTTATTTTCCTCACTGTAGTTCCAATGTTTGCTGTCAATGTGTGTGAGAGAAGAGTGCAGGACGTGAGAGATGGCAATGTCAGTAGATCTATTTGGGCGATAGGCAAACTGAAGAGGGTCCAAAGTAACAGGGATGGAGGAGCAAATGTGGTTCTCTCAAAAACCTTCATGACTATTGATGTGAGGGCAACTGGACGATAGTCATTCGGGCAAGTAGGGCTGCAACGATTAGTCGTCATTATCGACAACGTTGACAATAAAAAAAATTGTCGACAAATATTTTTGTTGTCGAGTAGTCGTTTGATCTCATATGACCTAATGTTGGAGCTTGCAATACTGCGGTTTGGCCAGTGTGGCGCTGTAGCGCAAGACTGGTTCAGCTGTCCTGAATGCAATTCAAGAGAAGAAGACAGAGCTTCAGGGCTTCAAACCCAGCCGAACGAACCTGAAGCTGCTGAGCGTTGTTTGGGTGAAAATTTAAATTTATGCTGCTCGCTTTCCTCTTAATAACAAAATAAACAGAACAAAAACTGGCAGCGGGGTGAAAGCAGCAGTTTACATAATTTTTAAATGCATCTGATTACAACGATGTGGATATTTGCATGAGCTCTGCGGTTCAGTACTACAGTCTCAATAAATTAGTTTACATCTCAATAAATTAGAGTGTTATGAAAAGTTCATTTATTTCAGTAATTCAACTCAAATTGTGAAACTCATGTATTAAATAAATTCAATGCACACAGACTGAAGTAATTTAAGTCTTTGGTTCTTTTAATTGTGATGATTTTGGCTCACATTTAACAAAAACCCACCAATTCGCTATCTCAACAAATTAGAATATGGTGACATGCCAATCAGCTAATCAACTCAAAAACACCTGCAAAGGTTCCCTGAGCCTTCAAAATGGTCTCTCAGTTTGGTTCACTAGGCTACACAATCATGGGGAAAGCTGCTGATCTAGCAGTTGTCCAGAAGACAATCATTGACACCCTTCACAAGGAGGGTAATCCACAAACATTAATTGCCAAAGAAGCTGGCTGTTCACAGAGTGCTGTATCCAAGCATGTTGAGTGAAAGGAAAAAGTGTGGAAGAAAAAGATGCACAACCAACCGAGAGAACCACAGCCTTATGAGGATTGTCAAGCAAAATCGATTAAAGAATTTGGGTGAACTTCACAAGGAATGGACTGAGGCTGGGGTCAAGGCATCAAGAGCCACCACACACAGACGTGTCAAGGAATTTGGCTACAGTTGTCGTCATAGGCGTCTTACCTGGGCTAAGGAAGGAGAAGAATAACTAGAATTTTGCGCAGTGGTCCAAAGTCCTCTTTTCAGATGAGAGCAAGTTTTGTATCTCATTTGGAAACCAAGGTCCTAGAGTCTGGAGGAAGGGTGGATAGCCAATGTTGCTTGAAGTCAAGTGTTAAGTTTCCACACTCGGTGATGATTTGGGGTGCAATGTCATCTGCTGGTGTTGGTCCATTGTGTTTTTTGAAAACCAACGTCACTGCACCCGTTTACCAAGAAATTTTGGAGCACTTCATGCTTCCTTCTGCTGACCAGCTTTTTAAAGATGCTGATTTAATTTTCCAGCAGGATTTGGCACCTGCCCACACTGCCAAAAGCACCAAAAGTTGGTTAAATGACCATGGTGTTGGTGTGCTTGACAGCAGCAAACTCACCAGACCTGATTTTTTTTTGTTGATCTTATGAAGTATTCTAATTTGTTGAGATGGTGAATTGGTGGGGTTTTGTTAAATATGATCCAAAATCATCACAATTAAAAGAACCAAAGACTTAAACTACTACAGTTTGTGTGCATTGAATTTATTTAATACACAAATTTCACAATTTCAGTTGAATTACTGAACTAAATTACATTCTAATTTATTGAGATGCACCTGTATTATTTTATGCAATAGCCTTAATTCAAGCAGCTTTACAGTATTAAACATGAAAAATCAGAGTCAGTGTCACTTTCAGTAATAATTACAACTTGATTTTCTGTTATAAAACAGCTCTCCAGTGTGGAGCTAGCTTATGATAAAATATTTTTATTAGAGGGGAAAAAAATATTTAATTAAAGAGATGGTTTGGTTTACAGAGATCAAAGCTTGATCTAGCTCAGGACTGTTTTGGTTATCATAACCCTATAAGGTATTTTAAGATATGTTGTGAATAAAATAGTTTATCCAAAGCATCTTATCGCTTGCCTTTTTTGTTTCTTTTCTATATGACTTATAAAAGGAGATGTTAGGCAGAATGATGTCATTCAGTTACTTTTTCATCTAGCTAAATTAAACAGTGAGAGAGTGTCTCTGTCTGTCATCTCATTTTGTGTGCCAAATACATTTATTTGTATAAGGTATCATTTGTTAACCTTAGTTAATGTATTAATTAACACAAATGAACAATGCATTTAAATCAAAATCAAATCACTTTTATTGTCACATCACCACAGCACAAGTGCCTTGGTGAGTGAAATTCTTACGAGCATGCTCCTGACAGTGCAAAAAAACAAAACACAACAATTTACATATGGACAGTACATATTTGCAGACTGTACAGAAGACAATGCACAATGGTTGATTTTTTTTTGAAGCATGAGGGAACCACAGACAGAGAGAGGGACAGATTGAAAATGTCTGTAAAAACCCCGGCTAGTTGGAAAGCGCATGCTTTGAGCACACGGCCTGGTATGCCATCCGGGCTAGGGTTGGGAATCGAAAATCGATTCCGATTCCAGAATCGGATACTTAAGGTCAGGAATTGGATACTTGTTGTCAAATTAAAATTTCGATTCCGCCTATCGATTCCTATGCTCTTTTTTTTCTTTATCTGTGAGGACAAGTGTGATCTAGCGATCTGCCAGGACCTTGCTCGTTAATCTAAGCCTCCAAAAAGCTAAGTATAATATCTGTGATAGCTAAACATGTTGCAAGAGAGGTGTCACCACCAACATGACATTAATTGAATAGATCGTTAAAGATCGCGAACATGATTCAAACACCAACGTGATTCTATTCCTAAATTAAAATGATTTGTCTGTTTCATTCCTCAACCTTTGAGATGTGCGATCACAATGTTGTGATCACTTGGCTCATCCGTGCAGCAGTGCCACCACTGATCTAAGCTTGGCCACCCTGCTCAAAACTGCAGTTTTTGTCCCTTTTTCTTGACAAGAAATGCCTTTATTAAGACGCGGAACCGGTGTATTTTTTTGCATCCACATCCAACGAGACTTTTCAGACATGCACTGCAGCTTTGCCTCAGCGCCAGGCGCGAGTCAAATGAGCGCGGAAAAGGTACACCAGCCAAATGAGCTTCAGTAGAACAATGAGATGCTGTTAGGCTATATGTCAATAAAACAAACTTTCCTGACCTGTCAGCCGTCACTGTGCTCACGGCGCACGCCCTGATCACATCATAAATAAGGGCACAATAAACTGCATATGAGTCTGTCGTAAGTTAAGTCATGAAATTACCAAAAAAGGCGATTAAAGCTGCAAACTGTGCATGCATGTATGAATGCATTACATTTCAGAACGTCTCTCAAATGCATACTAAAATATATATCGTGCAATGGTTTGCTAAAAAGAGACACGGGATAAATGCTTGATATCATTATCTAATCACATTGGAATCGAAACTGGGAATCGAAAAGAATCGGAATCGATAAGCAGAATCGGAATCGAAATCGATAAAATTCAAACGATACCCAACCCTAATCTGGGCCCACGGCTTTACGGATGTTCACCCGTTTGAAGGATCGGGTTACATCCACGACAGAAAGCGAGAGTGGACTCACCTCTTCTGCAGCAGCCGCGGGAGCGGGAGCGGGAGCGCTCTCTGTGTGGGCGGTGTTATCAGCCTCGAAACGAGCATAAAAAGTGTTGAGCTCACCGGTAGAGAGGCGGCAATGTTCACAGTAGCTGGTTTATTCCCTTTAAAGCCTGTGATGTTGTTGATGCCCTGCCACATGCTTCTTGGGTTGTTGTTGTTAAAATGTTCTTCAACTTTGTTTTTGTATTGTCGTTTGGCTGCTTTGATGGATCTCCTGAGATCGTAACTGGCTTGTTTCCAATCGTCAGATGTCCGCGCTGACAAGGCTGATCGAACATCGCTGTTAATCCACGGTTTTTGGTTGGGGTAGATGCGGATTGTTTTTGTTGGTACTACGTCCTCTATACACTTCCTGATAAAACACATTACAGAATCTGAATACGCCTCTATGTCGTCATCAGATGCTGCCCGGAACATGTCCCAGTCCACGTGATCAAAACAGTCCTGTAGTATAGAGTCCGATTGGTCCGACCAGCACTGGACTGTCCTGAGGGCGGGTGCTTCACGTTTCAGTTTCTGCCTATAAGCAGGCAGAAGCAGAACGGAAGAGTGGTCCGATTTGCCGAAAGGTGGGCGGGGGAGGGATTTGTATGCGTCCTGGAAGGGGGAGTAACAATGGTCCAGTATACGATCTCCACGCGTGTTGATGGTGATGTGTTGAAAGTATTTTGGAGCTATTGTTCTGAAGTTGGCTTTATTAAAGTCCCCCATAATAATTTATTACATTTATGTATTAATGTTCAGTTATTTCACTTGAATTGCATAGAAAAGGACCTATACATTGCCATTAAAGTGAAATTACTGGAGAGATTTGAAGTCATTTTATCAATAATACAGAAATAAACATTAGCAAAACAACATTTACATCTAGGCATGTATTAAAATTTAAAATTACTTTAGCATCTGAACTCTTCATGTATAAGTTAATATTTTAGCTAAATGCAAAAGCTGAATAATCAAAGTCTACTGATTAACCAGTGAAATAATCGACGATTAGTTGATTAATCGCTCTAATGATTGTTAGAATAATCTTTTATCAAAATAATCGTATGTTGCAGCCCTACAGGCAAGAGGGTTTATTGTTCTTAGGCACAGGGATGATGGGATTTTTTTAAAGGAGGTGGGAACCACAGAGGTAGCGAGGGACTCATTAAAGATTGAAGTAAACAAACCAGCAAGCTGTTATTCTTAATTATTGTCTATTCTCTTCATTATTAGTGTTTTTTATTACCTTAATTATATGTTGTCTGCACTGTTTGTACTTTCTGTACTGGAAGCTCCTAACACCAAGACAAATTCCTTGTGTGTGCAAACACACTTGGCAATAAAGCTCTTTCTGATTCTTAATCGGTTTATGTTCACACACAGTACGGTAGTTTGAGGGAGGGACAACTGCATTCTACAATCAAATTCATAGACATACATTTTCAGGTCTCACAACCGCATTCTCGGAAAACTTGCGTTGTGTGAAAGGAACCAGACTGGACAACTGGTGTGTCGCATCATACAGTGCAAGAGAGCCGCTCTGCTGCATAATCTTGCGCCTACCATATGTTGTGGTTTTCCATGTTTGGTTTCATCCAAGAACAGTGAGAGAAAGCATAAGGAGACGTCTGCTCTCTTAGTTTTATGGATGTGGCTCTCGCGGTACTTTGATGACATACACAGTATTTGAAAAGTTATTGTAAGTTGTTGTGTGAATTGGAACGATCGGTAGGGGTGAGAGAAAAAAACTAGCAGTTCTCTCTCCAATGCTGCTTCAAGTCAAACAGAGAAAACACCCGTCTAAGCACCACATACACCACTCGTCTTCAGAGGAAGCATCAAGTTGGCATGCTGCTATGTTGCCAAGTCTGCAGTTTGCTGCAAGTTGTTTTCGTGTACCCGCGTCTTTCATAACATACGGAATTGATGTGCTACATGTAAACGATATCCTTTCAAACAATCTAAGTTGTACTTTCCTGTCAGGTGTTTCGTGTAAATAACGGAGTTCGTTTGGAAGTCTTCAGCTTTTAAGAACTGCCAGGTTCTCCTGTAGTGGGCGGAGCTAATGCGCAAACGACAATCTCACCTATCATCATCCCTGTTTTGATTTCAGCGAATCAGTTTGAGCGAATGCAGATGACCTGATTAATATTCATGAACCCAGCAGCTCAATAATCCTTAGTGCTTTTTATATGGTTATTAATAGTACAATTTGTGGTAGTTTTGCCATCTTATCAGTATTATTTGTAGGTTTTTTTCCCCTTTTTTATAGAAACACTAAATGACAAACAATATCTTAAGCACCACCACCAGTCCTAAGTTCAGACAACATGACAAATTTGCATTCATACATGGTTATTCTAAAGTTCTATCATCATATAATGCTAAATTATCATATCATATTATAATGTTTGACTGAAATAATCAATTGAATTTGATGGGTGTCTCTCACATTGTCCCACAGAAACATTAAAATAGTGTAGATTAGTGTAATGTTTTATAATAAGAATTTATTCTATTTGGTGACCATTTCATTCATTTAACATATTTAATATTGGGGCATCCAAGTTATTTGACATATTTTAACAAGGTTTTTAAAGTAACAAGTTACTTTCCCTGGTAATTAGTTTATTTTATAATGATGCAGCTCGGTTAGTATTTGTGAGAAGTAACTTCTTGACTACGTTAATATAACGTGCCCAACACTGCATACTATACAATGATTTATTGCATGTCTTTGATTAATAATGAATATGAAGAGCTTTAAAAAAAATCCCATATTAAATCGCAATGGCAATATTGGTAAAAAAAAATCGCAATTAGATTATTTTCTAAAATCGTTCAGCCCTATTTTAGACTGCTCGCTTATGCGGCTGTGCGCGACTCCGTGTAAGTGGTTTAATGTACTTGCGTCTCAAAATGGTTTTATGATGCAAAATTAATGTAAACACCGCCAGTTATGTCTTAAGGGATTAAACGGACAGGACAAACCTTATTACTTCTTATATTTCAAAAGGATCCGTGCGTGAATGCAGCTTAATAGAATCTCCCGTTTTCTATGATGTCATAGTAAAAAACAACAGTAAAGATTAAGAAAAATCACTCACAGTTCTTGAATGGAAAACGTTCAGACAATCTTAAATACTGAACGCACTCTTTGTTTGTTGTTTGTTATATTTCTATGCTCCTCTTTATTATTTGCTGCTTGCTTGTATGTTTTGAAGTTATATTAGTTTAAAATTATAAAAAAAAAAATATTTGTAATCATTTTAAAAAGTACTTAACTACTTATGTACGTATATGCAAATGTTAGGATTTAAATTTTCTCAAGTCAGTAAACTAATTAATTAATTAATAAGGGGGAGGGGGGCCGGGGTAGATCAAGAATGTTCTCGAATCGGATCGTGACTCCCAGAATCGGAATCGGATCGGATCGTGAGGTGACTCAAGATTCCCAGCCCTACTTGTAAGTAAATGTGGTTGTCAATCAAAATGACAGTGTGAACGTTGCCTATATGTGCAACTTCTCAGCGTTTTAGCATGCTGACAGTAGGATTGTGCAATTAATCGAAATTCAGTTTCGATTTTGATTTTCGGCCTCCAGCATTATGAAAATACAATAATCGAGATAAAATGATTATTAAGCCCCATTCCGCCCCCTTTCCAGGAGGGCGCTTTCACTCCTCCATAAAAGCCCATTTTCACGTGCAAATCAGTAAAATCATGTAACGTGAATTTTGCAAAATGGGACGTGCTTGAGTTATTAAAGTTCATTAGATTTATTAATGCTTTTTTAAAAGTGAGAAAGAGAACTTGCGCTGTTCCTTAGGAGGATATCCGTGTATGCGTTCCAAGACTGAGCAGAGCACGGACATGTAAGGTAATCTTTTAGCTGAACGTATGTGCCTAAATGGTCAAATACATGCAAAAATGTGTCAATGCGGCGTTTGGTGATTATTCACATAAACCCTTGTCGGTTATGTAATAAATGAATGTAAATGGATGACTGAAAATACGCATGTAACCGTAAATTGAATCCGTGCGGCTCTTTAAGTGACAGCGGGATATATTCCTGCTCTGACTGTGTGCTTAATATTAATCAAACAACAAAAGGCAAAGAGAAAATCAACCGCTGCTCTTCACAGAAGGTCTTTTGTAGCTTTAATAAGAAACAAAGGAAGTTTAATACTTGCAGTGAAGACTGCTGTTTTATATTACATTTGATTATTCAATTCCTATAGCTGTTAACTGAATACTTTAGATTTGCATTTTTTTTTTTTTGGTCATATGGCCAACTAATAATAGTGTTAAATAATCGTGATTTACAATATTGACAAATTATTGAGATTATGATTTTTGTCATAATCGAGCAGCCCTAGCTGACAGTGTGCTAAATATTGCTCTGATATTTGAAGTGGCAGTTCTTTAAAGAGGAATTTATGAATTTAGAAACTTAACTGAAACATATCAGCATGGTAAACAAACTTCAAAAAAACTTTCAAGCACCACCAACACGGAGTACTGCATTTGGTTTGTTTTTAAGATTATCTGTGCAAACAACCCACTGACTTGTCATTTGTTATTCGGAACTAATAAAATATATTAACATATAATACCTACTGAGAGGGTGGTGGATGTTGGTTCAGAACAAGCAATTAAACCACGTGTTACTTTCCGTCCTGCTTGCTGGAAGCACACTGAGTAATGTAACTGCTCCTCCAAAGGCTGTATGTTGGCCTAGCAGCTTGGAAACCCTCAGCTGAACAATGTGAGTCCTGAGCCAGGGGTTCTCTCAAGCACACAATGGACTCTTTGTCTGCATTCTTGCAGCTCGCTGGGATGCTTTGTACACTATGCCAATTCACTGGGGCCTGTGTGAGCATCCGGTACTGTTCGCCTGGTCTACGGCTAAACCGGCCTTCCCAACTTTGAGTGCAGCAGTTGGGTGATACACTTGTGTTTTGGGGCTTCCTTAGTTGCGAAGCTAGACTGTGCCTTGCTGGCTTGATAGGATGCAGAACTATAGTTTGAAATAGGGCTGTGCGAAATGGAAATAAAATCGTGATTTGAGATTGCGCGATTTCTAAATCGCTTTATAGCACGATTTTTTTCCGTGCCCCCGGCCCCAACCTCCCGCAGTATGCTATCCGAACCAATCAGAATGCAGCGCGCCTAAATTGAGCGCGAGAACAGAACAGACCGGGCATACAGACAGATAGTATGCTAAAGAAACAGGGAAGATGAGTTCAGAACAAGATAAGGACTTGGTGGCCAAAAAAAATGCATGTTGCATGTTGTTTTGTTGGCTTTGATTACTCACATATAATATAAATATATATGTATTTTGCCATATGTCTGTTCTAGAGACATGCTACAACTTTTTGGGAAAGGTCTAATTGGTTTTCTTTGGAAATATGTTTCAAATTCACACAGAATGCATTTATAACTGTAAAGCATGTCTGTTTGTGTCAAAATCGTGATTAAAATCGAAATCGAAAAAAAAATCAAGAAATCGTGATAGGTTTTTTTTCGTCCACATCGCACTGCCCTAGTTTGAAACCAGACACAGTTGAAGTCAAGTGGTTGAGGCTTTTTCAGACAACGTCAGAAGAGATTATCCTGAGTTGGAGGTTGGGATTTTTTACATTCAGACTTTATGTCCCATAGATGGATGGAGTGTTTAGATTTAAACAGAACATTTAAAACACACACACACACATTTTGAAGTGAACTGATTCTAAATATCTGAAGTTTGTGCTTTAGATGTTTGGAACAGAGACAATGTTTTAGTCAAAGCTAGATTGGCCTGCTTGGCCAAGACCTTATCCACTGACCTGCTGTGACTGTGCTATTGCAAGCCAGTACATGTAGTTCCAATACACGTACTTGGTTATAAACAAGAATGAAGTTTGCATCATTTTTAATAATATCAGTTTAAAAGCTATGCATGCAAGGCAATGGAGTGTTAGGATTTAAATAATGTTCTCTCTATCTCTCTAGAAAAAAGCCAAAGGTGCAGAGCTGTTTGAACAGATCATGTATCACCTGGACGTTGTCGAGAAGGATTACTTTGGCCTGCGCTTCATGGATTCAGCCCAAGTCCCGGTAAGGGCAAAATTATTTCTCGATAGTGTGTGCAAGATGTGCTTTGATATGTCAGCTGATTTGATCTGATTGATGGGCCTGCTATGCTCAAATAGTCAGCACTTGCTCACCTCTTGTGTGTATGTTTGCATCATGATTAAACTAGAATGCTTCTGTCGTAAGCTGCTGTGAACATACGTTGTAGAAAGCTTGGTTAAAAAAATATTTTCCAAAGCTACATGCAAATAAGGAGTACTACAGCATTTCACAGCAAATTTGCAGGGGAGTTAGTTGTGCGCAGCAACTGGTAGCCAGTGAAGTGAGTCAAAGAGAGTTGTAATATGCACTCTCGACCTGATGTTATATGCCAATCCTCATTACTGGGTGGTCTTCATGATGTGGTTTGAATCAAACACAACTCCCAGAATTCCTGGCTGTTTGGATGCTGTTTTTATTATCTAAATTGCCTAGTTTTGGTGCATTCCCAGCTTGCATTGTAGACACATTGTTACTGCACATTCTAATAAACTTTCATTATTGACAGCTATATACTTTTAAGAGTGATAAAATATTGAATCTACAAAGAGCAACAGACAGAGCTCAGGCTAGTGCAGAGTCTTACGTGAAAGAGGGAGGGAAGAGCATGTGAGGAATGTGTGGGAGAGATCGAGACACTCTATTCTTCCATCAGCATGAGTGCCTCCACCCTCCCTCTCTCCCTTCCTCCCTCCCTCCACATTGTTTATGCATCACCCCGTTAGAGCGGCCCAGCTCAATAGACGAGACAGAATTTTCTAGTGTTTTCAAACCGGAGTATGAAAACGCTTTTTGCATGAATTCCCTGTTTGTTTGTTTTTTTTACCAGATATGTTGTTAAATGTAGTAATTAGGGGTTTAACAATATGCGTATTCGTATTGAACTGTTCGGTACGAGGCTTTCGGTTCGGTACGCATTACAAACCAAACGATTCATTGGACTAATCTATTATGTTTGGGAAATAAAAGAGCTTAAAGTGTGTGAAATATCAATGCCACTGCGCTCAACCAAAGCGTCTGCTCCATACAGTGTCGCAGAACATTGTAGCAGGAGTCACTGCACTGATCACGTGAAGAGAGGTGCTTTCACTGCGAGCCAGCGGTTCAGGTGTTGAGCCTGGTTTAAGCCCCGTTCACACCGCCAGCGACAGAGCGACATGATCACATTCATTTTCAATGAAGAGCTGGCGACTTCCGGCGGCAAGAGCGACAGTGACCATTGGCGACGGAATGTGGGCGTGTCAAGCGACAACAATTAAGGATTGCTCAACTTAATGCAAATGAACAGCGAATTTCGCGAGCGATTAACCAATAGGAGTGAAGAATCTGTCAGCGGCGCTCACACGTCACCGTCTCGAGTGCACGCAAGACAGGACAGATTTCCGGAGCGATCTCACTGTTTCAAATGATTTGACTGTAACAACATAAAAATTATGCGTGGAATAGGGTTGTAATGATATACCGGTATGACGATATACCACGATATAAACACGTACGATTATCATACCATGTACAATTGCTTATCTACTGTATTTGGAGAAAATAAAAGATGCAGTATCTCACCTGCGCCTAGGCAACAACTTTCCACTTAACTGTTCTCTTGCTCCACCCGCACGTGCAGCGGAGACTCAGAGAGAGAGGCCGTTATCTCTAAACTCTATCCCACGTCGAAATATAAATCAAAATTGGCAGTATGAGAATAAAGTTACTTTGAATATAGAAAAGACGAATGCTTATTTGTCCTCGAGGATAGACACAGTTCACAGAAACTTGTTGCAAAGCTGCCGCAAAAAGAGGAAACGCATCGAACATGTTTACCTAGATTTCAGAACACCATCCCTCTGTGCAGATACAGTTATGTCCCATTTATAACGTAAGGTTAAAGCCTTATGATTTCCGTGATGCGGAGTGAATCCCAGAATCCAGTCATGACAAATTAATTTACAATGCAGATGTCACATAAAATGCACGGTTTGATGAATAAATCAAAAACAGAGCTGTCCAATCACTACATGGTCTAGTGTCTGTGATTATTAAAGCAAAAAAAAAACACTGTTATATAAAAACATAATCAGTTTTTTTTGTTTCTCTCTGTGAGTGAGCGGTGTTGTGTCGTGTACTACATACTCAAGTATGCGCGCTGGCGCCGCTCAGTGTTTAACAGCGACTGCTGTCTCACTATCTGAGTACAAACATTGAGAGCCTCACTGACACTGAGAGAACAATTAATAATCTTTTCATTTTATTTTAGAAAACCATTTTCAAATACACGCAAAGCTCTTCACTACTACCCGTCTTCTCCTCCTCCTGTGATTTGCGGCAGCTTAGACACTTCAAATGCTTATTACTGCCTACGGGTAGTAGTTCACTACCTGTCACTACCTGTCAAAATAAAAGTCCGCCTTTTAACTCAAAGAAATTGACAGAAATGATGACTGTACTATAATGTAGCCTGCTTCTAAAATAATAATAAAATGTATAGAAACATTTAAGGAATATAATTTCCCCCTGATTTTATTTAGTAAATCTCTGTTGTGCAGCCCTTTACGAAAGCATAAAAGGATAAGTTATTTTCATTTGATTACATTTTAAGACATTTATTGTTAAAGCTTTATGCATTCCTTTCATTACCACCATTTTTGATAGTAAATTTGTATTATATCATAAAAGTATACAATCCAGAAAAATTAAGTCAAACCAGAATTTATGAATTGTTATGAATTAGTAATGATGAATATAAGTTGTTAAACTAATATAGAATCAATGTTTAAATTTCCTTGATTGTTTTTGATTAATGAAATTTGAATAAGCACATGCTTTGTCAACCAAAAAAACCCTGTTTTGATTGTTTAATACCGTATATCGTGAAACCGTGATTTTTTCTGAGACTATTATCATACCGTGAAAATCTCATACCGTTACAACCCTAACGTGGAAAATAAACTGTTTGCAGTCTAAAGTGAGTTTGAGTCATACATTGATGGTTTGTGTTGTTAATTATATGATGCAGTGAGAAGTTCAGCACCAGTTAATGATTTAATGCACTGAGCACTGCTGGAGTTTATTTAACAACACTCGCCAACAGCAGAATGCTACTTTTATTTATTTTAAGTCTAATACCTAGTCAGATTAGAATGATATCTTAGTTTTACTGGTGATATATATATATATATATATATATATATATACAGTGCTCAGCGTAAATGAGTACACCCCCTTTGAAAAGTAACATTTTAAACAATATCTCAATGAACACAAAAACATTTTCCAAAATGTTGACAAGACTAAGTTTTATATAACATCTGTTTAACTTATAACATGAAAGTAAGGTTAATAATATAACTTAGAGAACAACATTTTCAGTTTTACTCAAATTAGGGTGATGCAAAAATGAGTACACCCCACTGAAAGTCTCTGGAGCAAAGCTGAATTTTAGACTACAAATGTCTAATTTAACAAGAATTCAACCACAGGTGAGTCTAATTATTCATTACACAGGTGACAGTTGACTATAAAAGGGTGTTACTTAAAGAAAACCCCTTCCCATTTTATGCTGTCAGCAATGGCACCACATGGAGAAATGTCACATGACCTGAGAAAGAAAATAATTTCTTTACACAAGAAAGGTGAAGGCTACAAGAAGATCAGCAAAGCTTTACTTATCAGTCAGAATACTGTAGCAAAAGTGGTACAAACATTTAAAAAAGATGGAACTGCAACCATCTCACAGAGACGTCTATGTCGTCCACGGAAGTTAACACCTCGTCAGGAGCGTCTTCTGATGAGAAGGGTTGAAGAAAATCGACATGCAAGTTCACTGCAGTTATCCAAAGAAGTAGAAAGCCAAACTGGGGTGACTATTTCCCGTGACACAATACGGCGTACACTGCAGAGGAATGGTATGCATGGGTGCCGCCCACGAAAGAAGCCTCTCCTAAAGCCCAGGCACAAAAAAACCTGCCTAGAGTTTGCCAGGGCCCATGCTGACAAAGATGAAGACTACTGGGACTCTATACTCTGGAGTGATGAGACCAAGATAAATGTTTTTGGAACTGATGGCTTCAAAACTGTATGGCGTCGCAAAGGTGAGGAATACAAAGAAAAATGCATGGTGCCTACAGTGAAACATGGTGGTGTCAGTGTCCTTATGTGGGGCTGCATGAGTGCTGCTGGTGTCGGGGAGCTGCATTTCATTGATGGCATCATGAATTCACAAATGTACTGCTCTGTACTGTGATTCAGTGGCCAAGTATGTCTCCTGATCTGAACCCAATCGAACACCTATGGGGAATTCTGAAGAGACAAGTTGAGCATCACTCTCCATCCAGCATCTAATCTCTAAAAGAGGTCATTCTTGAAGAATGGAAAAAGATAGATCTGGCAAAATGTCGCCAACTTGTTCATTCCATGCCTAGAAGACTTGGTGCTGTCATTAAAAATCATGGAGGCCATACAAAGTACTAGATTTAGTAGTTTTTTGTTGTGGGGTGTACTCATTTTTGCATCACCCTAATTTGAGTAAAACTGAAAAATGTGTAATCTAAGTTATATTATTAACCTTACTTTCATGTTATAAGTTAAACAGATGTTATATTAAACTTAGTCTTGTCAACATTTTGGAAATGTTTTTTGTGTTCATTGAGAGATTGTTTAAAATGTTACTTTTCAAAGGGGGTGTACTCATTTACGCTGAGCACTGTATATATATATATATATATATATGCACCGATCATGATTTTTCGTGGCCGATCCGATTTTTTTTTTCGTGGCCGATTCCGATACAGATTTTTTTTTCCTTTAAGCAACCAACAAGAAAGAATGAAAGATTCTAACACAAATAAAGTGGTTATATAGTGAATATAGATTTTATTTAACATGTATAATATTACATTTTTAAAAAAATATATATATTTAAGAAAAAAGTTGCCCCCCAAATTCATGTCTGTGGTGTTACAACAATGGATGTCACCCCTTTAAGAAAAGGGAGAATTCTATTTGGACTACTTCCTGTGTGTAAATGTCACTGCAGGTGCTGGTTGATCTGAGGGGTGCATGGGGAGTACGTTCTTTCTTATAAATTTTAAAGTTAGCTAAATCTGACAATTTCATGTGTCGTCATTAGTGTATGTGGTGTTATGTTGATAACTTGCAGATCTGGCATATTTTAATAAAAAAAATTATAAATACATACTTGTTGATATTTCCAAAATGTCCCCTGATCTTGAAATCATCATGATGGCAGCCTCCATTTTAGAAAAGTCTAGATTTAGGCTGATTTGTATGAGGTGTTACTGTCTCTGGTGTTAATGTATTTTCTGGTATCACAGAGCCTTTAGTAACTTGCATTAAAAGGTCTGTGGTGTTATAATTACGTCTGTGGTGTTACTTCAATATGACATAGACATAAGTGGCTGTCACAAGTTTTTGATTTAAAATTATTTAAAATTCAAAATGTTCTTAAGCTTTTATTTTAATGGATATAGCATATTAAACTAATTTTAAATGCCTATCAATATATTTTATTAGAAAAAACAAACAAGCATCTTTACAAATTCTGCCTCTCATTTGCCACCCCAGTTGAAGATGGACCAAGATGGTTTTTAAATTGGGTTGAAACTACATAAAACTGGCCTTAAATGAAAACATTAATAGTAACCATGTGAAATTAAAGGCAACATTTGCATAGTTACAATCTAAACAACACAACCAACACACATTCAACAGTCCAAACAAAGATGTTACTTAATCAACATTTGTTGTCATTTTTAAAATTGGTGTAAAGAAAAAAGGTATTTACCAGTGAAACTAAATAAAACCAAAGTAGGCTATATAAATAAATTATTCCAAAATGTTAAATCAAATAATGTTTAGTGCAGCGAGCAAAAACAAAGATGCTACAGCTCGTGCTTTTTAAATCGAATTAAGTCAATGTAATTTTAAGGTAAAATAAAAATAATAATCTTGTACAGAACTGACGTTTATACGTTTGAACGTTTTATTCTTTACAAAAAGAAGCATTCAGCTTTGTCACAAGTTGGTCTGTTTCTTTTCTTATCCAACACGTGAGAAGCTGCGCTGAACAACTGTTCACGGTCTATTCTTGTGCAGGGCGTGGACAGATAACGTTACGCTCGCGCAACTTCTAGTGATGGGAAGTTCGGATCATTTTACCGACTTGGACCTTTGAGTCTCGTTCAAGATGAACGAACGACTCGAAAAACCCGAAGACTCGAAACAGGTGAACTAATTCCAGTACAGAACCTATAGGATGGTGCGCATGCGCGACTGAACGAATCACTCCCCGAAACGACTCGTTCTTCTCGAGTCTCATTAAAGATTCGTTCAAAATGAATGAACCGTTCAAGACCGACCCATCACTAGCAACTTCAGCTAGAGCAGCAAATGAAAGCGGCTCTTATTTGTGTGCCAGTAATGTTACACCAACGGCTGTTCGCTTCATTGTATCTGTTTTTCTGTGTTTGTTGTGCTTCTGCCAATGTCTTCCACACAAATGACATGTTCAAAACTTTGCGCACTCTTGCCGATCGCGCATTATAAGCAAAAACCGTTCCGATCTTTGGCCGGTCAACCGGTGCATCCCTAATAGTATATATATAAAACAATTCAACTATGAAAAACATCACATCTAAACCAGCAAACTTCAATGAAAATATTTTTTTCAAAATGAAACCCAATTTTCAGCTATCTTATTTGTGTGCCCTGTTCGCATTGTATAAATGTCTTCCACACAAATGACATAAAACTTTGCGCACAAAAATACAAAAACCGTCCGGTTGCCGATCGCGCATTATAAGCATTCCGATAACCGGTGCATATATATATATATATATATATATGTATATATAGTTTGTGATTGCATTTTGTAAAGATAAATGTCCAGACGTGCGGTCTACCAATAACATTATAGCGACAACAATCCGCCCAAGCGTCTTCACAGTACAGAGTCCTGAGACATACAGCGAAAAAATCGCTGGCGGTGTGAACAGGGCTTTATACTCGCCGTGTCAGCACGAGCGTGAAGGTATGCGCAGCGCGTGGCAAAAACAATGTGAATATTGAGGAAATGATAGCGGACGGAGGATTTGGTTTTCACGCTAAAGTAAAAGTCAGTTTCTTGAAACCAGAGAAGGTGAACATGTTGGTATTCTTGTGGAAAAAAATGCAAGCACGGTCGCCGACAGCCAGTTTAGTTTTCTTTTTGTTTTCATTTTAAAAAGCTTATCTTTGCCGTTTACCTCACGTTAAGGCTTTCTTTTATTTATCTATTTTTATTCTTCAGTGTTTGCTAAACGTTCTGTAATTTAATAGTCTGTATATAATACAGCATGTGCCTCATCTTATTTGTTTTTGTTAATAAATGATGTAAGCTGGTTTGTCATTGTAGCCTGCTGTTTTATTGTTGTTGTGCTTTTTAATAAAGAATAACAAAGAATCCATCTTTTGTTTTAGTCTTAAAAGTGAAAGGTGAATAGATGTAAGCAAAACAGACAATCGTATTTTCTTATAAAACGTGACTAAAGATCGCAAAGTCAAAAGTGAAAGCATCTGAAGTCCGGCTTATAATATAGCAAAATAGGAATTCTCATTCACAAAATTCAAATCACAAATAATACTAATGACAAAAAATTACTTTCGTTACCATATAACTATAAACTATGATAAAAGTTCATCAGCATGCAATTATTTATCCCATGTTGTAGCAAAAAAAAAATTATAATAAAATTGCGACCAAATTATGTGCTTGTGCGCGACCAACTGAGAAAGTTAGACTGATTTGGCATTTTGAATTAATGTAGGCCTGTGACATTATAATTTATAGGCCTATTATTATTATGACGTTACAAGGTAATATAAATTTATTTGCCCCACAATAATTCTGATTCTGAATAATTACTGCATAACTGATGCGCTGCGAGGATAAGATTAGGCTATTTACTCCTCAATTAAAATGTTTTTTTTAAAGGTATTTTAAAACAAAATTATTAGGCAATAGGCTACCTACAATGAATTATAGTCATATAATTAAAATATTAGCACTGCAGTCATAAATACAAATCTATGAAAAAAAGCTTTTATTTCAAGAACCGACTTTCAACAAAATACATTTCTTCTCTTTTTTTCAGTATGTACGGGCCACAAGAGAAATAAATGAAAACAGCTATAGGCTATACAGTTATCAGCATATGTTGAAGTAGATTTGTCTCTCTTTGTCTCTGAGAGAATAAGCATCAGATGCCGAAAGCTCCATCATTACTCCATTATTCCATTTTTACTTTCCCTTTTTGCTTATAGTGAATTGACTGAGATTAATTGACTGAGATGTTCACCAGCATAAATCTTGCACTTAGTTTGCATTGTGCAAACCTTGGTACAAACGCGTGCTTATGAGATATCCATTGGCTCACCCTCTTGGTTTAAAACACAAATATTTCCATTGCGACATGACCAATTGTCCCACCCCCCCTATCGAAAACGTACCGAACAGTGACACCACTGTGGCGTATCGAACCGAACCATGAATTTTGTGAACCGTTACTCCCCTAGTAGTAATATCTTGAATAAAACATCAAAATGACTATCGTGAGGTTAATATTTTTATATCTTAAATGCAGCAAACTTAAGTTTCTCCACATCCTCAAACATGTGACATGTTTCATTTTCTTACATTTGCAGCACTGGCTTGATGTCACCAAAAGCATAAAAAAGCAAGTCAAAAGTAAGTAAAATGCTGTTCTTACTACTGACTACTACTCACTTCTTGGAAGATGTTTTGGACAGGTTTGATTAGATGAGCAACTTTAAGGCCTGATACAATGCACTCAAGCACTCCTTGATACAGAATTAACCGTGGTTATGTACTCCGAAGCGCTGTTCCAAACCCTGTGTGCTGCTTTGCATTGTGTTATCTAGGTAGGCAGCTCACAAGTCTTGGGAACAGATCAACATTTTTCCTTAGTACTCTCAAAAATAGCTGTTTGTATAATGTTAATGCTTTACTATGTCTGTGAAGGGCAGGTAATGATGAACCATGCATGGAAACTCTGTATTTCATCGCTTGCATGACATTCTTTCTGAAATTCCATTTCTATTCTGCCATCTTTAGCGATTAATATTTTACTTCGCAAGCTGTGCACTTGTGCACTAGAAACTTAATTTCTATTAAAGAAAGATATCTAAGACATTTTGCTTTGTTGACCAAATCTGTTATGTTTCTGCCTTTTTCCTTGCTTCAGTTGGACCACCATATTGCCTCCATATGAGAGTAAAGTTCTACTCCTCAGAGCCCAACAACTTACACGAGGAGCTAACAAGGTACATCCTGTTCATACCATTACCAATCTACTAATACACATGCTACTGTTTAACTCACTTCTTTCATTTTCATTATCTCTTGTAGATACCTTTTTGTACTACAGTTAAAACAGGATATTCTTAGTGGCAAGTAAGTGAAGTTATTTTGAATTTGTCTCTAATGTTAAAAATTTATGTTATTTGTCTATTTATTTATTTAAGGTTGGCTTACATGAAATGTGTTTTTGAGCAATGGGTTGTCTACAATACATTGACACATCATTGACACAACTTAATTCAGAAACATACAGTGACCCCCCCCAAAAAAGTTGTTTGGATGTGTTGTTGCAAAAACCTTTTACATCTGATGCAATTTGTGAGAAATGTCTCACTGTTATGAAGTGCTTTGAAAAAAAAAAAGTTTTTTATCATTCTTAAATTTCTGATGACTTTGTCTAAAAACATTGTGATCACCTCGTTTGTTCCAGGTTAGAGTGCCCTTTTGACACAGCAGTGGAGTTGGCTGCGGATGCTTTACAGGGTGAGTGACCACTGTCTGTTTCTTAAGATCAATTCAGAAAATCTGTGATTTACACTACCTTTCAAAAGTTTGGTGTTGGTATGTTTTTTTAGTGGTCACATGATATCAAAGAGATCAATTTCTCAGCTAACCCAGTACTAAATCAAGGAATTAACTGTTAATATTTTAAAAAGTAGATGCAACCAGGTTGTGTATACGAGATGTCAAACAGGTCACACAAGACTTATTTATTGAAAGGTTTATGTAAGAATCGTTTAACTATGAAACATATTTAAATAGAATGTCCATATTTAAATGAAACTAGACAGAATAAAAAAATTATGTATTTTAATGGACATTTTTAAAAAGGTTTCTCCTGAAATAATTTTAGAATTTGTCATATAGTACATTAAAAAACTATATAATTGTTATTGTTATTTTTGTTGATATTGTTATTTTAGTTTATATTTTGATCTATGTTTTTCTTGTATGTTGACTTTTGGGACAAAATTATTTGAATTACATATGAATATATGAATTATTGAAAGAATATTGATGGAATTGTTTGAATGATGTAGTTGCATTGTTTTTGCCATGAATATAGCCATTGCCGCTGGCATGGCATTATATCATAAATAATTACATTCTCAGCTCGTTCCAAACATCTGCAGCATTTTGGGTCACAGAGAAAGAGGGTAGACAATGGTTTGAAACATTTCTCTCTCATTCTCAAAAATAAATGAATTGGTGTGGGTCTGGAAGAAAGTCTCCTAACCCCCATCTTTCTACTGTGCTGTGATCTTCTACATAAATGCACAACACTTTGCTTTCATTTAGAAACATGTTTAATGCTGTTTTGGAAACAGTCATGCCACCTCAAGTTTTGAGGGTCATTTCCTGACATGTTTTATCTGTTGGAGAGAATGATTTGTCCTCTTTCTTTCTAATCATCTCTGCTGTGGAACAACTTGTAACATTATGACAAAAGGTGCAACCACATTATTTTTCTAAACAAACTGGTACAGTTCAGGCCATGATGGAGCATTCTTTCCTGATAACTGTAATTTTTAAACCAAAAAATTCAGCTGAATTCTGTTTTTTTTTGTTGACCTGTGGAACCTTTATCTTTCAGCTGAATTGGGTGATTGTGACCCAGCCGAGCACGGACTTGACCTGGTGTCAGAATTCCGCTTCATCCAAAACCAGACGGAAGAAATGGAATTAGCCATCTACAACATGTGGAAGGAGTGCAGGTATAAATACAGGAGCTCATTCTATAAAAACGCACCTCCTATCTGCACATAGCGATTCCTTTTAAGTAAGTGCTTAGAGAGGAAATATAAATGTAAAGCAGGTGAATGAATGTCAATGTGTGGGTCACCACCTCTGACTCTTCCTGAATATCTCCTGTCTACTCAACCAGTTTGACCCTGAACACTTTGTATGTGATTTATGACCCATTACTGTAACCTCGACAAGTTGTAATCTACAACAGATGTGCAGCAGCCTGGTTTGTTTCATTTCCTTCAAATTTTGCTCTATCCTGTTCATTGCTGATTTTGTAGTGGCCAGATGCCAGCACAAGCTGAGATAAACTACCTAAATAAGGCCAAATGGCTGGAGATGTATGGAGTGGACATGCATATGGTCAAGGTAAGCATTTGAAGCATGCAAGAGTTTGTTAAAATCAGGATCTTGAGGGGGAATCTCTTCAATCCGGATATATCCAGAAACTTATCTGTTCTTTATGTTGCCATCTCCTCCAGGCACGAGACGGAAATGAATACAGCCTAGGTCTGACCCCCACCGGAGTGCTCGTGTTTGAGGGGGAAACTAAGATTGGCCTGTTCTTCTGGTACGTGCTCTCTCACCAGCTCTTTATAGCTGAAGTGTGTCATTTCTGCATCACTAGCAGCTACAAAAATGGAATTGTAGGGGGAAAAAAAATAATTTTTACTTTTTCAGAAAAAGATCGTGAACATTTTTTATAAAAATCGTTTTATAAAATTTAAGGTAACAAAAGTCTTATACTAACATTTATAAAGATATATTGCATGGTATAAGAAAGTATTATATTTGGAGACGATATGGCTTAATGTGATCTCCCCTATCTGTTTGAATGAGCATCTGGAAGTGGTAAAGAATAGACATTTAAAATAAGTGTAGTATTGTGTTTCAGGCTTGTTTATAATTAAACAGTGTAGACATTAAATCTTATTTTCTTGTCATTATTATTTTGGCTATCCAATACACTAGATCTGATATTTAATTTAACAAACTTTTACGGCTTTTATTTAACACATTTAGAATTTACTAATATTGCCACAATAATCTGTAGTCTATCTTTCTTTAAATGCTTTAGTATTTAGGGCTGTGCAATTAATCATTTAATTTTGATTATGAAAATACAATAATCGAGATAAAACAATTATTGCACCGCTTTCCACCCCCTTTCCAGCAGTGTGATTTCACTCCATAAAAGCCCATTTTCACATATAAATCAGTAAAGTCATGTAATGTGACTTTTGCAAAATGGGATGTGTTTGAGTTATTAAAGTTGATTAGATTTATTAATGTTTTTAAAAGCGAGAAAGAGAACTTGCGCTGTTGCTCAGGAGGATATCCGTGTATACGCTCAGAGACGGAGCAGAGCACGGACATGTAAACTCATCTTTTAGCAGAACCTATGCGCCTAAATGGTCAAATACACGCAAAAATGTAAGGGAAGTCATGGCCTAATGATAGAGAGTCGGACTCCTAATCGAAAAGTTTGCGAGTTAGAGTCTCGGTCCGGCAGGAATTGTAGGTGGGGGGAGTGAATATACAGTGCTCTCTCCGTCTTCAATACCACGATGAGGTGCCCTTGAGCAGGGCACCGAACCACCAACTGCTCCCCGGGTGCTGCAGCATAAATGGCGGCCCACTGCTCCAGGTGTGTGCTCACGGTGTGTGTGTGTGTGTGTGTGTGTCACTGCGGTGTGTGTGCACTTGGATGGGTAAATGCAGAGCACGGATTCTGAGTGTGGGTCACCATACCTGACCGTATGTCATGTCACTTTTTCACTTTCAAAATGTGTGAAAATGCGGCGCTTGGTATTCAAGTAAACCCTCGTTGGTTATGTAATAAATGAATGTAAACAGATGAGAATGAAAATACGTGTGTAACAGAGTAAATTGGATCCGTGCGGCTCTTAAAGGGACAACGGGCTACATTCCTGTGGCTGTGTGCTTAATATTAATCAAACAAAAAAAGACAAAGACAAAATTACTCATTGCTTTTCACAGAAGGTCTTTTGTAGCTTTAATAAGAAACAAAGGAAGTTTAATTCTTACAGTGAAGACTATGCTGTTTTATTTTACATTTTATTATTCACATTTCTATTAAAGTAGGCTGTTTAAGTGAATACTTTAGACTTGCATAAATCTGGTTATATGGCCCACTAATAATCGTGATTACAATATTAACCAAAATAATCATGATTATGATTTTTTTCCAAATTGAGCAGCCCTCTTAGTATTAATATATTGGTACATAAATCAATTTCAGTACATATTAAACAAAACATGTCTTGAGTATTTGAAACTTGCAGTTACCCTGTTTTGCTGATAAACAGTGTGAAGTACTCATTGAATATGTTCAAGTAAAATATTCTGAGATACATGATTTATTAGGAGATTGTATCCAAATGGATATACTAGAGCAATAAGCTCCCAGAAGCCGTGGTTTACATTGAATTTATAACAGCTAAGGGGCATTGTTAATGTTGTTTAGTGTTGCTAAAACCCCCTTAGCTGTTATAAATGCACTGTAAACCACAGCTTCACAGGGCTTTTGCAGGGATAGGCAACTTCGGTCCTGGAGGGCCAGTGTCCTGCAGAGTTTAGCTCCAACCTAAAGTTGTCTATCCCTGGCTTATTGCTTTTATAAAATGGTTATTTAATAGAAGTAACAAGGTTTCACTAAATAAAACAAAGCAATATAATGTAATGATATTTAATAAGAACATTCTTCCGCCAAACAATGTAGTTCCTCAGAAATGGTTGTGGTTGCAACAAAGTGGTTGCCGAGCAACACAGACAAACAGAACAAAGGAACGGAACAAAGAGGTGCATGTTTGTAGAGTAATTTACAACAGCCTCGAATGCGGCTCAACCAATCAGAATCAAGGACCGAACTATCGGTTTTATAAAGAGCGAATTTTATTTGTTTTTAAAATCCTCGAATTTGGTTTAAAAATAACCTGCAGATACTCTTAATCATTAACCACAAGTTTAGTAATATTTTCAATATTTGTCCTCCAGCTGTGTTCATACTTCAATAAATGTAATGACAATGGCCATTATCTAAAACAAACTGGTTGTCTGCACAGGCCCAAGATCACGCGTCTGGACTTTAAGAAAAGCAAACTCACCCTGGTGGTAGTGGAGGATGATGAACAAGTAATGCAGGACACAGAAGAGGTAAAGACACATCTCACCCACACACATACAGGTTCACACATTATCAAAAACAGTACAAACACTCTTGACTTGAGTGTGGTTTAAAGCTCATATTAACATGCACCTTAAAGGTGGGGTAGGTCATTTTTCAAAAACGCTTAAGAAAACTGAGTCGGGGCCGAGTACCAAAACAAACTTGTAGCCAATCAGCAGTAAGGGGCGTGTCTACTCATGATGCAGAGGAGAGAGCGTTCAGTGAACAGCCGAGCCAAGCGACAGAAAGATCAAAATGAATATAAAAAAAACTGAGGAAAACGTCTGCGGAACGATAAGGCAAGAAGTAGGACCCGTGTAAATATCGGATCAGCTTTCCAGCGCTGGAGAGAACTCAAGGAGCGGAAGGCCTGCGATCGGACGCCAAGGTTGCTTTGTTTCGTCTCAATAGGTGAGTAACACCGTGTCTACACCGGACGCGTCGCAACAGCTAAAGTCTGCCTACACTGGAAGCGACAAAGCAACCGTTGAAAATCATTTGAAATTTGTGTCAATTTTTGAAATTTGCGCTTACCCCACCTTTAAATGTATCTCCTGTGACCACTTCTGACTTTGATCAAATGGTTGTTTTGTTTGTACATAAGCAGTTGGTAGGTATGTGGGTGGTCCTTCGAAGTTGTCTAGGGGATATTATGTTTATGCTACAAATGCAATGTAGCATACAATTTTGCAGTTTACGTGTGATGTGAAGCATGTGTATTTGTGCATCCCGCAAAAACGACTTTGTTTGTGTGTAAGAAAAAGTGTGTATGTGCTCTTGCTGAAACACTTGGCATCTCTCCAGCTTGAGTTAATAAACGGTGTTTGAAGTCTCCCTTCAGGCATGCCTGGCCTCTGAAACACTTCACACTTTATAAAGCACTGGAGCTGTGAATGTGTGGACAGAACTGCCCATCACTGCTAAGTTTGAAACTACAATAACAATGTCAGTCATGTGATGGTGATGGTGTCAGACAGCAGCAAACAAGTATTTTGATGGGGCTTGTGTTTAGTGCACAGCAGTGTGGGTTTCTGTTTAGTCTGGAAGTCTGTTGTAATTCCAGCGTTAATTCGTTCAGTTGACTGTGACCAGTAGGGCTGTCAATTTTTTGTCGAATATTCAGCGAATTTAAAATAAAAATCCACATTGAATGCTGCATTCAAATTTTAGGTGTCCGTCAGGCAGCTTGGCACAAAATGCGATGACTGTGTTGTTCATTCACCCAAGGTTTTTTTTTTTTTTAGCCTGTCCAGTTAAACCCACTCGATGCGGTGCTGCACATTCAAAATATTGCGTAAAAAGAGAACATCAATGTGGAGAAGATGCTGTTTACCTCAACTGAAACCAAGATGTTCACACAGAACGCATATTTATTGCATTTTCTAGAGGGACATCTATCATTACTCGCGTCTCACACAAGAGAGCCCAAAGCCATGTAAAATTCATGTAAGGTTAACTTAAAAAAAACATGTAATTACTAGATTAAGAAATTAGCTTGCGAAAACAGCGTAAACATGAACCTTGCGATCATATGATTAAATGTTAATAAATTATCATCAATCAGCAATGATAAACCTTTTGAGTTTAAAGCGGCTCTGATAGAAAGGCTGTGTGTGCCGCTGACAGAGACACGCTGTTTTGAGCTATATGCTCTTTTCCTTAATGCATAACTTACATTTCACAGGTATATTCTCCATCTGTAAATGTTTGAAAGCCATGGAAATATTTCCATTTTGCTGTCAAAAGTGCATGAGCTTTTTCTCCGCTAAACTTCACAGACTTGGTTCTGAATGTGTGCCAAACAGACAGAGCGTAATGAAATGGGAGCGCAATAACTCTGACTAAAATATAAATTTTGATGAAATTTTTGTAGTTGGACATTTTAAACCTACAAGTAAGTGTATTTGTATGATAGCGCTAACTGTAAAGTGACTGTAATGGGGTAATCAAAATAGCCTTTTTACTCAATTAGCCTAGTCTGTGCTTTTTTTTTTTTTTTGTTTAGTAAATTTAACATTGCGATCTAAAAAAAAACTAAAATAATGCTTTTAAAGCAATGTTACAATGTTAGAATGTAATGTGATTTTTACCCTTTTTGCACATAATATTTGCCTACATAGTTAGTCACTTTATTTATTTGTTTAATCCAAATACAAAATACAGAGATGTGTACCGTATACCGCAAATCAGCCAAAAAATACAGAGATCTGAATTTTTGCTCCTATTGCCCAGCCCTACTTTGAAGAAACGTGCATTTGGTAATATTTTGCTCAAGGCGCCCTCTTGTAGCCTCAAGAGAGAAGCCAAAAGCTTCTTTTTTTCCTAACTGAATTTATGCCTTTTAAATTAAAATATAATTCTAATTTTTTAGAAAATATTTTAGTAAAAAATTTGAATATAGTTTTTCTGCCAATTTGAAAGCCCGAGTGACCAGAAATATGTTTTCTGTTGCAGAAAAGTGTTCCCATATGACGTTATTAGTAGTCTCTGTCCTTTATAAGATTGTACAAGGTCTCCTTGTTGTACAGTTGAAGACAAAATTATTAGCCCCGTATGAAATTTCTGTTCTTTTTCAGATATTTCCCAAGTGATGTTTAACAGGAGCAAGGGAATTTTAACACCGTATTTCTTATGTTTCATCTGGTGAAAGCCTCATTTATTTAAATTTGCCTGGAATAAAATAATTATTTTAAAAAAAATTGCTAAGGTCAATATTATTAGCCCTCGTATGAAATGATCTGTTTGATTGGCTACGAAACAAACCACTGTTGTTCAATGACTTGCCTAACCTAACTTGCCTAATTTACCTAATTAATCCTCTAAACCTTTAACTTGCACTGTACGCTGATGATTAGTATCTTTCAAAACAACTAGTAAAATAGTATGTACTGTCATCATGACAAAGACAAAAAAAAATTAGTTTAGACTAGACTTGCTGCGATAGACGGTGTTGGCAGTGATACCGGTGTTAAGTCACAACACCCAAGTCACTTGCCCACTGTGGCACCGTCTCCCACCATCGTTTTATTTAATTTTCTTATATTATTATTTGTATATATATATATTTAAGTAAAATAAAACATTTAGTTTAGAAGAGAACAGACACTACAATTAAAAACTAAAAGCAGATGCGCAATGCAGCATGCCTAGCAACGTTCACAACGCAGATCGGATTTGTCACGTGAGGAGAGTGAGTCGAACTGACTGAAAAGAAAGAGAATGGCAGAAGATTTAGTTTCAAAACGCAATGCAAAAGCACCTGTTTGGCAATATTTTGGATTCAAACCAAATGCAAATAGGGAACCTGAAAACGTTAATGAAGCAATCTGCAAACTTTACCTGATGAAGGTGGCAGCATCTGGAGGAAACACAACTAATTTATACACACACCTTCAAGCGCACCACAAGAATGAGGCTGCCAAAATGGGCCCTGGAGCAAAAAATCTACTGCAGAAGCCAGACGCACAGGTACAGCCATCAATTAGTGATGCATTTGCGCGACGCACAAGATATAAAAGGGACAGTGTGAGGTGGAACAAATGCACTGATGCAGTGACCAAATATATCTGCAAAGAAATGGTGTCTTTCTACACCGTTGAAAAACAATCTTTCAAAGTCCTTATAACCACTCTCGATAGCCAGTATGAACTGCCCGGGCGTTCATATTTCTTCAAAACAGCTATCCCACGTGCCTACAACCGTCTCCGGAGTGAGCTGCAACAGGCTATTTCAACAGTCGAGCATTTTTCACTCACAACAAACATGTGGATGAGCACAAAAATGACACCTTACATGTCACTGACTTTCCATTTTATTGACACAGAATGGAAACTGGTGTCAAAATGCCTCAAAACTATTTTTTTGCCAGAGGACCACACTACCGCTAACTTGGCCGATGCTTTGCAGGAGGCTCTGCATGACTGGGGATTAGAAGACAATAAAGTGTCTTGTGTCACGACGTACAGTGAAAACAACATTAACGGTAATAATAATAATAATGTATTTATTTTCTCCCTGAGGACTGTGCAACGCACTGGGGCTCCAAGAAGAAAATGATAGATAGGGATGCTAGAGCAAAAACGGCCATCAATCGAGTTCTTGCTGATGACCGTAAAGCTAATGTGAGCATCACATGACAAGACGAGAATGTGTTGCAATCGTTGAGCAAAGCGCTGTAGCCAGTGAGCGAATTCACCAATGTTTTGTCTGGCGAGAATTATGTAACTGCGCCATCTCTTCTCCATGTGCTGCGTCTCATTAAAGAGGACACATTGGCCCCATCGGATGAGGATGGACAACTGACAGCCAACCTGAAAGTCGGCATCATTTAGACAAAAAATATGGAGCTCTGCCAGAAGCAAGCCGGCAGCTTATGCGCAAGACAACATTCCTGGACCTGCGCTACCGGGGTGACTATAACCCGAATGTTGAGACCAAGAAGATGATAGAGGAAGAAGCGGTCATCCACGGTAGGAGAGCGCAGTCAGCGCAGCCCATGAGAGAGGGAGAAGAAAATGAGGAGGGAGCCGCAGATCAAAAAAAAAAAAAGGCACTGCAACACCAAATCTGACCATTCCAGAAAAGGTGGTGACCGAAATCGCCATCTATGCTCAGGAGTCCCGCATCAACACAGAGCAGGACCCTCTCGTTTGGTGGAAAGATACTGAAAATCGGTTCCCCCTCTTGGCAAAGGTATCCAAAAAATATATTTGCATGTGTGCGACAAGCTGCGCATCCGAGAGGGTGTTCAGTACGATGGGAAACATAGTCACCCCCACAAGATCTCATCTTAAGCCAGAGATGGTCAACATGTTGGGTTTCCTGGCAAAGAACATGTAAACTGCAAGCAAGCCAATTGTTAATTTGATTAATTTTTTTATTTTGAAAAGACTGCTGACTTGCCATTTATGTAAGGTTATTTTGGAAGTTTTTTTTTTTTTTTACATTTGTTTCTTTTTTTCAATTTGGTTTTACTTTATTTAAACGTTGTATAATTTATTTAGACCTATTTTATTTTCTTATTTGTTTAAAAAAAGTTCTAATATACGTGATAAACGTTCAATGCTTCTTATTTACTTTGTTCCACACCACAGTTTGCTGATATTCTTTTTTTTTTTTTTTCAGCCTATAGTATGGTGTATTTATATTCGTTATGTTAATGCAAGTTATATGTTTAATATAAGTGAGTTTGTATTTTTTTCCCTGTATTATTGTTGTTTATTCAAGCATGCCAATTACCGCTAATTCGAAAGTGAAAGTAATATGCGCACAGGCATTTATAAGCTATTTAAAAGCGAAGGTAAAGAAGGAAACTCCAACGAACTCCCCACCCCACAGTGATACCGGTATTACCCGTGTTATCACATATCGATTAACCGGTGGGAAAATTTCCTCACCGTCACAACCCTAGTTTAGACTTGAGAAAATTGATTGGTAATGCTCGCAAGGGAGGAGAAGCATATACATGTTTATCAAAGCATTTTCAAGTCTCAAGTACAGCAGTCGGAAGTATTATTAAGAAGTTTGAAGAGGCCCACACAGTGGAGAACAGAGCCAGGAAGTGAAAGATTTCAAAAAACTTTAGAAACCTCTCTCAATTGTTTTATTTACAAAGACCCAAGAACAACTGCAAAGACACTGGTGAATGATTTACTCAAGCCTGGGATTGATATCTCAATGAAGACGGACACTAGAGGCCCGGACAAGATTGGACTGCGAGGTTGCTGACCAAGAAAAACTCCTCTTCTGAAGAAGAGACACCTCCAAGACTGAAGGTTGAAGGACAACCTGGAGAACAACTATGTATACTGGAAACGTGTCCTTTAGTCAGATGAGATAAAAGTAGAGCTCTTTAGCCATAGAGATGTTGCCTATGTTTGGAGTAAGAAGGGACAGGTGCTCAACCCAAAGAAAATGGTCTCCAGAGTAAAATATGGAGGTGTGGGAGTGTAATGCTGTATGGATGTTTCAGTGCGTTTGGAACTGGGAATCTTGTGAGGGTCAAAGGAATCATGAAAATGGAAGACTACGAGAAGATTTTGTAAGGCAATCTGCAACAAAAGACGGTTTGGGTCAACGTTTTGTCTTCCAGCATGATAGCGACTCAAAGCATACCTAATTTCTGGTGTAGAACTACCTCCAAATTAGCAAAGTGAAAGTCCTTGACTGGCCTGCACAAAGCCCAGACTTGAATCCAAGAAAATAATCTGTGGGGCACACCGAAGACCAGAGTCCATTCTAGGAGACCAACAAATCTGGAGGAGCTTGAGAGATTTGCTAAAGAGTAATGGGCTGTGACTCCTCATGAGTAATGCCTGAAACTTGTTGAGAACTACAACAAACAACTAAAGGCTATTATCAAGAAAAAGGGATACACCATTGACTATTAACATCAGAGAGCTTATAATTTTGACCTGTAGACTTTTTTATATCCATGGTTATAATTTTGTTTCTGTTTATATTACAAACATTCCAAGCTTCCTAAATAAAATGTTTAGAAATGCTGTTGAAAAATCTTCTGTTAAACAGCACTTGGGAATTATGAAAAAAAAAATTATTCAATATTTTATAGGGGGCTAATATTTTTTGTCTTCAACTGTATGTCATTGATTTCTGCACAGTGAGTCCTTGGTGGGTCATTGATGAGGTGTTGCCTCTGCAGTACAACTGAAAAAAGACAGAACCGAATTTGATTTGCTCAAACAGGGCACATAGAAATTAGGTTGAGCAACTGGAGCTATCTGTTTTTGTCTGTCTTTGCTACCAGCCAAAGGAAGTCGAATGAAAGCTGAGAAAAATAACACTCTTGCTCCGTTACAAATCCTAACGAGTTGTTTCAAAGACAGCATCCTAACCTAAATGGAAAATCATCAAGGACTGCTTTGAAATGCTCTACATAAGCAGTAACTGAAATAGTTGGTTTTGTGTTTTTTGTTTTTGGTAATAATAATATTGTTTACCACATTGTGCAGCCCCCCCCCCAAAAAAAAAATAATAATAATAATATAGCCTTAATTGCAAATGGCTGTTTAGTTTTTGCAATTTGGAAATATTTGTGTACCCTTAAAGATAACTTTGTCTAGCAAAGTCAAATAAGCTTCTGTTAATGTAACGAAGGTGTCACTTTTCCCATTGGTTGAGCCAATATGTTCTCAACAACCTTTATCATGTTCTTGATTTTATTTGTATGCCTACTTTATTACTTTTTTTAACACCAGAGGACAAATTAGTTGTGCATTGCTCTTACATTTTGACATCTGCTGTAGGGGAAAGAAAAGGAGCACACGTTTGTTTTCCGCATGGACCATCCGAAAGCTTGCAAACATCTGTGGAAGTGTGCTGTAGAGCACCATGCCTTCTTCCGACTACGTGGTCCGGTCCAGAAGGGTTCAACTAGCTCTGGGTTCATCCGCATGGGCTCACGTTTCAGATACAGGTGAGTTTTTCTAGAGTTCATTAGTCATTCGTCCCCATCATGAGTGGCATATAATAAAACTGAAAAGAAAAAAAACTACAGACTTGGGGAAATAAACTTAGCACACACTAAAACCACTCTGTCAGCTTAGCATACATTTAAACCAGCAATTGCGTGGCAATGCCCAACAAGCATTGTGGAGGCAAGATTTGCATGGCCAAGCACAACTAAAATCTATTTGAGGTTACTTGGTTTTGTTGGAAGCAGCCACATAATGGTTATTTATTCCTATCATATGGCATGTCAGATTTGATAATTGTGTCATAAGAATTTGCTGGATTTAATTTATTTGAAGTTCTTAAAAGCGTTACATCTCTACTTTTGCATCTGCAGTGGCTTCAGTAGAAGCTGGTGTTCTCTTTTGATTTTAGTATAATGCCCAGTGGTCAGTTTCTTTTTTTTACTGGTTTTAGACGAGACTTCCTGTTTTTCATAGGTCCTCCTCCTAACAATATCTTCTGCTAAGTTGTAAATTGTAGCATGGTCTGCTCCAGGCATGTATGTATGTGTGTGTGTTTGGTTGTCCTTACTATGGAATTGTATCTTATCTCCAGCTGCCAGCCTGGAGCTTTGACGCTGTCCAGTTCAGCTCCCTATTGGTCATGCTATTTATTTTCCTGCATTTATTTTAGCACTTATCTTAGAATTAACCTATTTTTTACGTCAATGAGTTCACTTATCTTTGATTTCACCTGCATGTGTCTCTTTTTGTTTGTTTTGTTTAATTGTTTGCTAATGCTGATTGGTCTGCTTATCCTCCAAAGAACAGTGGCTTTTCTCTTTCAGACAACATTAGACTTTCATTGCACTAAGCCTGTAAAAGTTAATGCCTGCAGTCTTATCAAGTCAACAGGGATTTATCAAGAAGGTTTTAAAGAGGCACACTGCCGCTCAAAAGTTTGGGATCAGTAAGCATTTTAATAAAAATATCTGAAGAATGTTATGATAATGAATGTTAAAAATAAAAATGACATGAAAACATGAACACACGATGATTAGATGTTAGATTATGATTATGATGCAGCAATGTTATTAAAAAAGAAGCATCTAAAGAATAGCTGCCTGAGGTGACGCTGACCTTATACCAGTAAACTGAAACCCATTCTATGACCCTTCCTATGATATTAATCAGATAACTTGGATGCAAAATATAAATGTAACATTACAACTTGTATCTGCACAAAGAATGCATGTGCCAGAACTTTTAAGTTACTAGAGAGAGAGAGAGAGAGAGAGAGATAGCACACGCTCCTGCTGCAATGCGCTTTCAACAACGCAGCTGAAACACGGGTAAGGACGGAATTTACTATAGATTTCACATACTATAAAGTTCTCATTATAATGCTATGTTTATGAAATTCCAGTGACCTTTAAGTTACGCGCTATAGCGAAAGAGTGAGTGAGTGATCCCATCCTATATTAGATTAATCAGATATGTACTGTATGTAGCAAACCCAGACAACCCGTGACTTCAAAGCCAAGCTTCTCTCTCGTCTCACGTCTATACTTTGAACCGCATGCTATTGCAAACTAAACAATCAGAGCTCAGGGTGCCGCCCAAAGTGCTGCTATAACCAATCTTTATTTTCATGATCGATCCTCGCTGTCACGGCCGAGTACTCGATCGCTGTTGCACATCCCTACCTTGAGCAGAAGAGACTCCCTTAAAAAAACATTTCAAATCTTACTGATACTAAACTTTTGAGCAGCAGTGTATGTGTAACTGATGATCATTATTTTATTTGTGGAAAGTGGGAAGACAGAATATCAGTCAACTAAGGCCAACAAAGCTAGACGATCTGCCTCGTTTGAAAGAAGACCAAGTCGGCGTTACTCTAGAAGGACCATGCAGAACAGAGGTGAGAGAATATCCTATTATCTTGGGGATTAATGTATGTAAAAAATATAATACATATTTAAGACCAGGACCAGGTTTTTTTCCTGCGTTTATTTACTTTTTTTATGCATTTATGATTTTGGTCCCAACAAGTAATAGTCCAATTAGTTAGTGTTTTCCCCAGATGTTTTTGTACAGGCTTTTGTCCAATTTTGCTTTCTATAAATAGTTTTGATCGGCTTTTGTTTTTAGCAACTATTTTTTTCAATAGTTAACTTGCTTTACTGCTTTGAGTCACATACTATTTTGAAGCCCCAACACTGATTCACTTCCTTGCTCATAATTCTGTTATGACCTCAGCTTTTTGATCTTGTGTAATAACATGCTTATTTGTTTGTTTCCCCGCAGGTCCTAACAAATCCTCAGAGTAAGTATTTTATATTCCTTTATTGTGCAATGTAATTCTTATGGCTCTCGCATAGTGATGAGGTGACTTCCTGTTTCAACATCAGTCATAAAGTATGTGTCATTTGAAAGCACACAAACTCAATGTTCAGAGCTGTTCAGCGCTTCTATGGACTTGTGTTACCATACATACAGTGTATACTAGTTACTGTAGTAGTATTACTACAGGTGCATCTCAATTAATTTGAATGTCGTAGAAAAGTTCATTTATTTCAGTAATTCAACTCAAAAATGCACACAGAGTGAAGTAGTTTAAGTCTTTGGTTATTTTAATTGTGATGGTTTTGGCTCACATTTAACAAAAACCCACCAAATTAGAATCAACAAATCTCAACAAATTAGAATACTTCTTAAGACCAATAAAAAAAAACATTTTTAGTGAATCGTTGGCCTTCTGGAAAGTATGTTAATTTACTGTATATGTACTCAATACTTGGTAGGGACTCCTTTTGCTTTAATTACTGCCTCAATTCGGCGTAGCATGGAGGTGATCAGTTTGTGGCACTTCTGAGGTGGTATGGAAGCCCAGGTTTCTTTGAAGTGGCCTACAGCTCATCTGCATTTTTTGGTCTCTTGTTTCTCATTTTCCTCTTGACAATACCCCATAGATTCTCTATAGGGTTCAGGTCTGGTGAGTTTGCTGGCCAGTCAAGCACACCAACACCATGGTCATTTAACCAACTTTTGGTGCTTTTGGCAGTGTGGGCAGGTGACAAATCCTACTGGAAAATGAAATCAGCATCTTTAAAAAGCTGGTCAGCAGAATGAAGCATGAAGTGCTCCAAAATGTCTTGGTAAACGGGTGAAGTGACGTTGGTTTCCAAAAAACACAATGGACCAATACCAGCAGATGACATTGCACCCCAAATCATCACAGACTGTGGAAACTTAACACTGGACTTCAAGCAACTTGGGCTATGAGCTTCTCCACCCTTCCTCCAGACTCTAGGACCTTGGTTTCCAAATGAAATACAAAACTCACTTTCATCTGAAAAGAGGACTTTGGACGACTGGGCAACAGTCCAGTTCTTCTCCTTAGCCCAGGTAAGACGCCTCTGACGACAACTGTAGCCAAATTCCTTGACACGTCTGTGTGTGGTGGCTCTTGATGCCTTGACCCCAGCCTCAGTCCATTCCTTGTGAAGTTCACCCAAATTCTTGAATCGATTTTGCTTGACAATCCTCACAAGGCTGCGGTTCTCTTGGTTGGTTGTGCATCTTTTTCTTCCACACTTTTCCCTTTCACTCAACTTTGTTAACATGCTTGGATACAGCACTCTGTGAACAGCCAGCTTCTTTGGCAATGAATGTTTGCAGCTTACCCTCCTTGCGAAGGGTGTCAGTGATTGTCTTCTGGACAACTGTCAGATCAGCAGTCTTCCCCATGATTGTGTAGCCTAGTGAACCAAACAGAGACCATTTTGAAGCCTCAGGAAACCTTTGCAGGTGTTTTGAGTTGATTAGCTGATTGGCAAGTCACCATATTCTAATTTGTTGAGATAGTGAATTGGTGGGTTTTTGTTAAATGTGAGCCAAAATCATCACAAAAGAACCAAAGACTTAAACTACTTCAGTCTGAGTTTCACAATTTGAGTTGAATTACTGAAATAAATGAACTTTTCCACGACATTCTAATTTATTGAGATGCACCTGTATATAATATAGTGTGTATAGTGACCGTTTATATTAATTCTTATTCCAGCGGCAAAATGCATCACTAGTCTGTCAGCTTAAGCACATGCTGTCAGACTGAGTGTTCCACTTTAGTCTTATAAGCACCTCTACTTAGACTGTGATGCAGCTGGTTTTAAAGTTTCAAATGTGAACAGCATCATGTGCAGGAACTTTTGTGGTGCTGATCTATGGGGAATTTTCAAGACTCATGCTGTGACTAATACAATAAAGTATGAATGTTTTACTCATTGCATTTTTAAAGATCTGGTGACATGCTGGAAACAACATCAGGAATGTCTTAGTTTACCATTATCCAGTGTTGGTTTGACTTGACCGTATTTTCTGGTCAGCTCTATAAGGACCGTCTTTGTGCTGCCTACTGAAGTCAGTCAACAGTAGCTCATAAACTCTGATATTGGTTTTAATATCACTTGCATTTTATTCTCTTTCCACAGTAACCGTAATAACGGAGTGAGCCCAAGCTTAGAAACAAAGGTAGAACCTTCTTTCTGTTATACAAAAATACTGATAATAATAAATGTTTTTGAGCACCAAATCAGCATATTAGAATGATTTCTGAAGGATCATATGACACTGAAAACTGGAGTAATGGCTGCTGAAACTTCATCTGTGCAATCACAGCAATAAATAATATTTTAAAATGTATTATAATAGAAAACACTATTTCATTGGTTTTGATTGAAGTAATGTGGTGAGCATAAGAGATTAAAAAGAAAAATAAATATCTTACTGAACCCAAACTTTTGAAACAATCTCTCATCATAATTTTAATAACATAAATGTTAACTAGGGGGTGTGCGATATGACGGTTTTTGATCGTGGACGATAAAAATGTCTCCACGATCTGATTTTGGAGAAATATCGTAGTATCGCGCTACTGCGCACATTCTTTCAGTTACAGTTCTGGCGCCTCCGTATCAATAAACTGTACAACGCGACATACATTCACATCAGTGTTAACACAGTGGTAGAGTTACTCTCACGGGACACTGCACTTATTCGCAATCACAAAAGTACATTATTTTCGTGTTTTAAAGCCTTGCCAGTTAAACGCTTCATTCACGTGCTGTTCTGACATGCGCTTTTTTTGAGCTCGTACACCTGAAGAGTGCACGAAAAAGCCTGTCTAACAGACCTGATTACAGAACCAAGTTATCTTTTGCGCTAATACTGTCAAAACACACAAGGTTTATGTATAGACTCAGTTTATGTCTAAAATGAAAGTAAACAGCCGAGACAAATGGATGCGTGCCTGGATATTAGATGCGCGCGGGTCTTAAAGGGACAGAACTAAACATGCTGCCGGCTGTCATTAAAGGGATTGTTCACCCTAAAAATGTTATTTCTGTCATTATTTACTCACTCACATGTTGTCCCAAACCTGTATTAATGAATTTATTGTGCTGAACACAAAAGAAGATATTTAAAAAAATGTGGGTAACCAAACAGTTACTGGTCCACATTGACTTTGATAGAAGGAAAAAAACACTATGTAAGTCACTGAGGACCAGCAACTGTTTGGTTTTCCACATTCTTCAAAATAGCATTTATGTTCAGCAGAAGAAAGAAACTCATTCAGGTTTAAAACTAAACTTGAATGAGTAAATTATGGTATAAATATAAAACACTACGACAGAATCGGCAGACATATGACAGAATTGTTATTCTTTAATGCTAAAACAACAAAATACAAAGATAAAAACATAACTTGCTACTCTTCACAGAAAAATAATAATAATACAGCTGCTTTTAATAGGAATCAATCTATATAGTGTTTTATTTTTATATTTGTTCATTCAATTTCTTGGATATTCCTGCTAAATACATCTATTGTACCTCAAAATAAAGTACTGTTTGTTTTATTTGTATATTATGTGTATTTGTAATGTGTATCTTTGTTCTTATTTTTAATAACAAAGATAAAATAATGAAAAAGATTTTCATCTTCGCCCACGTTGGTCTAAATATCCACCATTCTTTTTTAATATTTTGTAACCTTGAAAGGCTTTGTCTTCATAAAAGGGAAATTATTTTGGCTGCACTGCTCGGACAAAATAGTAAAACCAACATGACAAAGAATTGTGATAAAATCATGAAATCCTGATATTTCTGAAAAGAATCGTAATATGATATTTTTGCCATATCTCCCACCTCTAATATTAATTATTAATTTGACTAGAGAAAAAGAAACCTGACATTTTGATCACATGCATTTGATCACATGCATTTGTTTATTACTATTAATGAGTCAGCAAGTTTATTTGTTAGTGTATATACTGCATATTTAGCTCATTTTGCTTGGAAATGCTGTTTTGCTTTGAGTTTTTGCAGTACCTTAATGCGTCCCACATGCTTTTTTCCTCAGCCCTCCAAAACACGGACTCCCTGGTCCGGTATGCCTGTGGTCAGCAGCCCACCCTCTGCACCAGGCCCTATGGAAATCGAAACCCTCCCCAGGAGCCCCGGAGGCAGCCAATCGGACAAGAGGAGGTGAGCTTCTCGCAATTTTAATGCAATAAGACCTCTAAGCAGGTTAATCTGATTCCCTGCTGTTACTTCAGGCCCCCGCACAGCCAGTTAACATCACTTTTGCAGAGTGCAGCACTTGTATAAATGATATATTTGGGCTGTTGGATGCTGCTGCTGGTGTGTTGGTGAGCTGGTGTGAGGTTGTGGTGCTGGCTGGTGACTGGTGCTGAAGGTGCTTCATACTGTTTAGCTTTGATGTTGAGCAGATGGCTGCTTCAGCACAGGAGAAAACGCCTGCTGGGCTGACAACAGCAAACTCTCTCTTGATGTGAAAGGCCTATCTTCCTCTTGTACTGTCTTTTTTCCCATCTTGCTTTGTCTCCTGAGGCTGTTTTGGGGTATTATTATGCTGTGCAGAGCTTTGCCTTAAACTTGAAATATTGAAAATGAATTAAATCAGGCGGTGGGGTGGGATTATCATGCAAGTGTTGGTCTGTCTTATGAAAATTTGATCCTCGTTCCTTAATGTTATAGCAATTTTTTTGTCTAAACTTTGTTCTAGTCTGATGTTCTGAAACCCCAGTGGCCTTTTCATAAGGCAAGGTATGTACACTCCTGTTTTCAACCCTTCATGGACTCGCTTCAACCAATCAGTGCATTTCTGAGGGAGTCTTCGTGATTGGCTTTGGATCAGTTATTTTTTCCTTTGGCTGGGCAAATCAGTATCTGCATCAGTTCTTGATTCTAGTCCAAATCATCCAACCCAATCAGTGGGGTAGAGCTATGATCTCAGCAGGGTAAATTGCTGTATAACAACAAGCTGAAATGGTCGACTTTCTGGTTTTGGTTTTGGCTTTGTGACTGTCCTGTCCTGTCCTGTCTTCTCCTTTGTCAAAACTGAAACTAATACAGATAGTCTCAGTACTAGTATCTGTCCTTGGCAAATTAAAGATGGAACCAACAGACAGGTGAACATCCCTTTCTGATGACAGTTTCCAACTTAAATTGATTCCTATTCATTTGTATAATTTTTTCTCACTTACCAAACACAACCCTGTCTAACCTAGAAAATAGACTAAAAATACTTTCTTACCTTCAATTTTCTACTCCGTTTTTCTACAATTTTTCTACTCAAGTATATTTTGTTCTTTGAAATCATTCAACCCTCTTTTCTTGTCACCTTACATCTCTTACTATCTGCTTTCCCATGACCTTGCTATTTTTATATTAATAGTAACAATAGTTTTATTTAATTTATTACTTGTCATTTTAATTAGTATTAATAGTAATTAATATTAATAGTAAAATATAAATTTTGCTTCACAATGATTAATTCACCAATAGTAAGCTATAGAATGGTTTCAAATAAATTAATACATTAATGAAAACAATTAATGAATGAATGTTACAGAATATTTTAGAATGTTCCCATCCTTGAAAAATAATAATTAATTAATGAAAGTTCTAAAATGTACCTCACCTAAATATTTAATAAAATATTGATGCTACTTGAAAATAAATGGTACAATAATAATTCGCACCACATTTTTACAGAAGAACCGTAAAATATTGAATTGAAACCGTTGAAACCAAGAAAGATGTTGAATAGTGGTTCAGGAAACATTTGCATGCAATAAACAAATGCCTCCTTTCTAAATAAAATAATTTGGACATTTTACTTTTGTCTAGAAATTAGTTTTTTTCAGTCTGGACTTCTGCTCCATCTAGCCTCTCAGGCAGGTAGCTAGTGAGAAGTCTACTACAAACTCATGTTATATTCAGTGCAGTTTTCCAAGTTAAATTTCTTAACCAGGAAATGCATTTTCTATAGTGCATTCAAACTTAGCTCCCTTAGATCCTTTACTTTTAGTTTTTTCCTGTGATCTACTCTCTACCCTTTTTCTACTTCTGCACATCAGACTCTACAGTATTCATGTCACTCATGCTAACACTCCCCCATCCTCCGCTGACCCATCCAGGCTTCACTCCCCTCCCCCCCTCAATCCCATCACTGACACCAGCGTGACTGACAGGCACCTCCTCTCATACACGGATGCTGCCACAGCCCCTCCACCAACGCATTCCTCGGATACAAACTAAGCTCCAGGAAAAGCCAGGATAAAAGGCATATTCTCTGACTGAGATCAAGCGAGACTGCCCGGGCTAATGTCTTCCCCTCGTTTTGTCCTTCACCTCTGAGACAGAAACCAGCCAGAAAGATGAGATAACCTTCATGGGAGAAGCCTGAAATCCTCACGTGGCTGTATTTTCAATTAGAATGATTTGGTCATTGTTCAACCAGCTTTATCACCCAGGAAATATCCTGTTGACATTTATTTTGGCTATATATTTGACATTTAAGTTGTGCCTTGATCATCATAACCACACCTTTACCTGATTTTTTTTTTTATGCTTAAGGTCCTTTCACACGGAGTCTGACATTTTTGTATGCGTATTTTTTTATTTTTCCTTATTCGTCATTCTTTCCTATCAAAATGCTTGCTACGGATGCGAAAACACAGAAAATCGAACCTGGTCCGATATTTATTTTAATTTGTTTAGTTTTTTTAATAGACGAAAGTTTCGGAGGCAGTGTGTAAACGTGATTGACACAACGTGAGGTCGCATTTATTTTTCAAAATAAATATATAAAAAATAAATAACATTTCGGACTCAGTGTGCAAAAGCCTTTACTACACAATTAAAACAAAGATGTTAGACGCTTTCAACAAATAGGGTACAAAGTAGGGCATTAAACTCTTCAAAATGAAGTATTTTTAGTTAAAGGATGTACATGAGTTTTAAAAGAATGTTGTTTGTTTTTCAAGAGGTCAAGCTAAATATGAATGAGATTTTATTTAAACAATAAACATTAAATATAAACATTTTATAAAAGAAAAACTAAAACACCAAAGTGGGCAACAGCCCTACCTTAGTTGGGACTTTTTTTTGTATGGACTATTCATATAAATTAAAAATAAATGTTCTTATTTGTGGAAAGTGCCATTTATAATTATCGATCTTATTTCAGTATATCTTTGTGTGATCATCATAATCTGATTATTGAATTGTCATGAGTGCTTATTTGGTTATTTGGGCTGTTAAACATTTGTATCCAGTTGACAATGTATATAGTGCATATACACTGTTTTTAGATTTGTCTACAGTACTATAACCACAGGAACATATGCATCTTACATGGCTTTAAGACATTTGATTAAAATTAACAAACAGAAGCAACTTCCCATTGCATGTTTCAGTTTCTCTTTAGGTTTTTACTGTACATTTCTGTAAATGACAAACTTTGTCATGTCTTAAGGTGGAAGTTTTTTATTTTACTTGGTTTATACAGACACTCAATACTTGAAAGTGGTTTTAGTCCGCATGGCAAGGAGTGATGTGTCCATTATTAAGCCTCCTTTGAAAGTCAATCTCATTTTAGTCATTTATGGAATGTGACACTGTTTCCTCCCTCATTTTACTCAGGAAGGGAAGGAATACATTGCGTTTTGTGATTCTAGTACAGGCATTTCTAATGTGCATGTGTGTGGTCTTTTAATCTAGATCTAATGGAATGTGTGTAGTCAGTTGGAATAAGACTCTGTTAGATAATGGTTCTGTTCTTTTTGTGTTCTTCAATAATTACCGTCTCTGCTTATTTTTGATTGTAAAGGCTTAATTATATTGGACTCGTTAGGGTTGTGCAATACATCGGATATAGAAATACATATTCATTGTCCAACCATCACCTAATACCCATCTACTTTTGAGTACTCTATTTTTTTTTTAAGTTTGACTTATCACATATTAGAAATGTGATGCTGTGCTATTGCATAGCTGTAACTTGAGTCTTGGCCCGGCCTCAAGCATTTTTGTCCAGGTGAGTCACATTTGTCATATCTATCAATGTAGACCCTGTTTGAGCAGCGTATACAGGGTTACATCCTGTAATTGACACATGGTAATTAACCCTTTTATCCTTCACAGCATGCCCTTGGTGACTGACCTTTTGGAGACGTGCGTAGATGAGGTTCTTCAAGCCCCTGTTCCCATGGCGACAGCTGAAGAAGTGGGACCAGGTGCTGCTTATGCCACTGCCAGCACAGCCACAGAGGAGACCTTCTCTCTGACCGGTGAGTTAATACATCGCAGACACTGTGGAATGCACTGGTAGAAATTTTGGACAGTGTTTGTCATGCATAATTTTTAATGTCATAAATTAATTTGTTCACAACAAATTATAAAAAAATTGACATTCAATCTATTTTATAATATACAATATAAATGTTATAAATGTACTTTTGTAAAAAAAAAAAAAAAAAACTAATAAAACAAAGTAAACACTAATATTGTCTGCTTCAAGAATACTCCACTTCAAAATAATAAATAAAACTATATTGGCTAGTACCAATCCGTTCAAACGTTTGGGGGCAGTTGGCAGTAAGAGTTTGTTTGTTTGTTTGTTTTAAAGAAATTATACTTTTATTTAGCAAGGAGGCTTTAAATAAATCAAATATGACAAGGACTTTCATCAAAGAATCCTGTAAAAAAAATTATGATTTCCACAGTATTATTAGGCAGCACAACTGTTTTCAACATTGATGAGATAAGTTATGTTTCTTGAGCACTAAATCAGCTCATATGTATTATTTTGAATGATCATGTGACAAACTTCAGTATTTTCATCTGCTAGGTTCCAAGTCATATGGTTTTCTCTGGTAACGAGAAAACAGATATCACTGCAAAAGAAGCACTCAAACTGAATGTTTCCGAGTGTCAAATTCCTTTTTGTGATGCCAAACCTGTGATAAACTCTTATATTAATGACATGTGTCAGATAGAATGGCATAGATGTCATGAAAATAAGTTATATGAAACTAATCCTAGTGTAAGAATTAAATCTAGGTATGACTGTTGTTTTTACAAGGTGTATTTTAGGACATTCAAGATTTACTCATGGATATTTATTAAAAGGTGAAGAACCACCATCATGCCTTATTTGCCAAACTAAAATGACTATGAAACATATTTTATTGGATTGTACTGTTTTAATGTAAATAGACAGCGGTTTTATTCAGAGGTGTGTCTGATTTATTAAAAAATGTATCACCTGAATGTATTTTAGAATTTTTGTCAAGGGTATATCTGAAATGTCTTTTTATAACCATTTGTTAATTGTATACCTTGTATAATATATTCAGAGATCATCATGAAAATAGCCGGAGAAGCTGACATGTTGTTAAAAAGTTAATAAATAAATAAATGATCATGTGAGACTGAAGACTAAAGTAATGACTGCTAAAATGTCAGCTTTCCATCACTGGGATAAATTACATTTTAAAATATATTCAAGTAGAGAACAGTTGTTTTCAAATAGTAATAATGTTTCACAACAGTGCTGATTTTACTTGGTTTTGATCACATACATGCAGTTTGGTTAAACATAGACTTAGACTAAACAGAGACTTCTTTAAAAATATTTGTATTAATGTTACTGACCATTTATTTTGAATGTTAGAGTATATAAATGTATATATTTAATTATCTCTTTTATTTAAAATAATACATTTGAACATATACATGCTTTTATGAAACAAAGTACAACTTGCATTATTTTACTTAATCTATTATTTGATTATTGTCTGTATAATTAAAGTATTTTCATGCTCTGCCTATCTTTTGTGTGATCTGATTATCCACAGAGTGAACATGTCTTAATCCCAGCACATGCAGATGTGTTTCCATCTGTCTTGTCTGACCTCTCATTGTTTAATGATGCTCACTGAATCTGTTCTTATCCACAGAGGCTGCAGCTCGGCTCAAGCAACTAGAGATTGAAAACACTCCAGTGTCTGCTCCAGCCAGAACAAACGTCAACCTCAACATGAACAACCAGGTCAGTTCAGCCATCTGGAAGCCCCACACATGCACAAGGAGAACAAAGCTTCTTATAAATGGTGTTTTTGCAATATGCCCCCCCTCCACACACCGCATCTTATTAAAGCTTGACATCAACTTTAAATACAAGGAGCAGAGATTGTGTTGGCTGCTGTGCACCTCTAACTTCAGGATGTACATTAGGTTAAATATGATTATGGAAGGTCATGCTATTACAGCAGTCATTGATCTCTATATCCTTTGGTTTGTGTGCAGGAGGAAGTGGCAAAACTGACAGAGAAAAGTTTGAATAGCGTGGGCTGTAGCCCTGTCCTGAACCCGCTCAAATCTCCTGAGGAACTCAAGAGCAACATCCTGAAAGCTCAGGCAGAGGCAGCACTCAAGGTATTCAAACACTGTCATAGGCCCCATTTACACGTGCTATTAATATTCATCTCCACTCAGGCAGTTGGCTCAAAGGAAGTGTCTGATTTAATGTCTACAATACATACATGGTTCACGGCCTCAACGTGTTAATGACAGGTACTCTGAAAATTATGTATAAAGTTCTTGTATCTGTTTTGTAAATGTTCATCTCTTTGTTTAGGATTCTAGAGATGAGCTTGGACTGACTCCAGAAAAGAACTGTAACCTACAGGAGGCAGCAGCCAGGTATGATGTACACTATATTGCCAAATGTATTGGGACACCCCCTTCTAATGAACAGGTTTGTCTACTTTAGTAATTTCCATGAGTACAAATCTTAGGGTGAATTCACAGCAGGAAAGTCTACTAGTTCACTTCCTTTTTTTTGCTCACGGTTGTTTGGTCCACACCCAAGTGCGATTGCTGTATTCACACCTGCCCAAAAGATCCGCTCCAAAGGTGGAAACAAACTTGAGTTCTATTCAATCGAACCAAACAAGACAGGTGGGAATGCACCCTTAATGTTAAAGCATATAATCATATTCTAGGGAATTGTGTGCTTCTAATTTTATAGCAACAGTTTGGACAGGACCCTTTTCTATTCTAACATTACAGTGCCTCTGTGTATAAGGACAAAAAGAAATGGGTTCAGTCAGTTTGGAAGAACTTGACTGGTCTGCAGAAAGCCAAGTCCTAATCCCAGCTGAACACCTCTGGTGTGACTTTAAATGCAGACCTTGAGCCAAAAACCAATGACTTGTACATAAACCATATGAACAAAAGTATTGGGACACCCCCTTTTTTAGAACAGAAAAAGGCACTTACAAAACTGGCAACAAAGATGTAAAAATAATTAATGCATTTAAAAGTTGTATTTCCACCTCTGTTGCAACAGTTTTGAAAGTGTCTAAAATGACTGTACCCATATGTACAAGTCATCGGTGATGAGTTTTTGGCACAAAGTCTGCATTTAAAGTTCAGCTGTGATTAGGACTTGGCTTTCTGCAGAATAGTCAAGTTTTTATACACTGACTGAATAAATAATTTCTTCTTGAACCTTGCCCTATACACAGGGCACAGTCGTGTTAGAATAGAAAAGGGTCCTGTCCAAACTGTTTCTATAAAATTAAAAGCACACAATTCCCTAGAATAACATTACATGCTTCAACATTGAGATTTGTACTCATAGAAATGACTGAAGTAGAAAACCTGTTCATTAGAAGGGGGTGTCCAATACTTTTGGCAATATCGTGTATTTGTCTTGTTGTGACCGTTGGGCACAAACATTTACATTGTTACATAGTTATTTTAAATTATTGTTTTAATAATGAAAATATGTGAATGGTGGGTGTAATGCCTGTCTGTCTCTTAGCAGACTGATGGGTTGTGGGCGTATGGGCAGCACATCCTCTCTGCCAGTGAGCGGGAGAGTGGAGCGCCAGGAGTCCTGGGACCTGCTCAAGCAGCCTGGCCTGCTGCCCGGCTCTACCAGCAGGTGAGACCAAAGCATGCAAAACCTACTCCAAGTTCAGTGAGAAGATTGTACTACAAAGAAGAATTGCTTTGTTGTTTGATTGTGTGTGGATTAAGACATAGTAGGGCCATGTGAGTGAGCCTGTGGGCCTGTAATCCTCCTGGGAGAGAGTCAGGCAGTGGAAAACTAGCAGGCTGGCAGAAACTGGGGCACACCCAGATTAAAGGGGCCACCTGGTCCTAAAGCCATCCACAAGCCAGGACTTGTTTTATTTATTTTGTACAGTATATGATCTCACACTACCATTCAAAAGTTTGGGGTCATGTTTTTTTTGTTTTTCCTTTTATTCATCAATGACTCCTCCTTTTCCTTTTATTCATCAACGACAATGAAAAAGTACCAAGATGGCGGCGCGTTCGGACGCAGCGGCTACTCCGGGTCCTAAAAACTGTGTTTTTATGTCTGTTAGTCTCGTCTCCTCGTCTTCAAACTGTCTGACTTTATCGAAAAATCAAAGGACAAACACCAGGAAACACATCTATGATCGCCAGAGCCTCCTGGATATCGGCAATGTGTACAAACATCAGCTTTCACCGGCGACTACTGAGAAGCTACAAGGCCTCTGTCTGCTGCTGAAGCCGGACCCCGAGACCGCGGCCTCGCCTACTGATGCTACCCGCACAAAACGGCGACGCCGGCGGTGTGAGAGGGGACAGAAGCGCGGCAAGCGTGGAGGTATTCGAGCTAGGCTAAGGGCTAACCCAACTAGACCAGCAATTCCATCACTCATGCTCTCAAACGTTCGCTCTCTGGAAAACAAACTGGACTTAATTCAACTCAGCCGGTCTACACAGCATGAGACAAGGGATTGTTGTGTGTTTGTTTTCACTGAAACATGGCTAAACGACAACATCCCGGACTCCGCCATTCAGCTTCACGGACTTTCCTGCTGCCGAGCGGACAGAGATTCATCACTGTCTGGTAAGACTCGCGGGGGCGGCTTGTGTGTGTATATCAACAAAGAATGGTGTAACAATGCTGCGGTATTATCAAAACACTGTTCATCGCTGGTGGAGTTTATGGTTGTGAAATGTCGACCGTTCTATCTGCCGCGGGAGTTCACGGCCATTGTTATTGTCGCGGTGTACATTCCCCTGTGTGCAAATGCTAAGGACGCGCTTCGTGAACTGTATAGCGCCATCAGCGAACAACAAACAAATAACCCCGACGGCTTTTTCATCATAGCCGGCGACTTCAACCACGCTAACTTAAAGACAGTTTTACCAAAGTTCTACCAACATGTGAACTTTGCAACAAGGGGAAATAACACACTGGACTTTGTTTACACAACAGTGAAAAACGCATACAAAGCCGAACCCCGCCCCCACCTCGGATACTCCGACCACATCTCTGTTATGCTAACCCCAGCATACAGACCACTTCTCAAACTGGCCAAACGGGTTCAAAAGCAGATCACGGTATGGCCAGACAATGCTACCTCAGCACTGCAGGACTGCTTCCAGGACACAGACTGGAACATGTTTAAAGAGGCGGCCACCTATAATAACCATACAGACCTGCAGGAGTACACTGAAACTGTGACTGCTTACATCAAATACTGCATTGATGATGTGACAGTCACCAAGACCATCACCACACGTGCAAACCGGAAGCCATGGATGACAGCAGAGGTTCGTGGGCTGCTAAAAACCAGAGATGAAGCATTCAGATCAGGAGATAAAGCAGCCCTCAAAACAGCAAGAGCCAATCTGTCCCGTGGCATCAAAAATGCAAAACGGTCATATGGCAATAAAATCAATAATCATTTTACAAACAGCAGAGATTCACGGAGCCTGTGGCAAGCCATTCAGACCATCACTGACTGCAAGCCCCCGCCACAGGCCTGTGACGACGACACATCCCTCCCAGATGCACTCAACCACTTTTATTCACGGTTTGAAATGCAGAACGACACACCTGCACAAAAACTGCCCACACCTCCCAACGACCAGGCACTCTGTCTGTCTCCAGCCGACGTAAGGAAGACCCTATCTAGGATTAACCCACGCAAGGCTGCGGGTCCTGACAATATACCTGGCCGCGCACTGAAAGACTGTGCTGAACAGCTGACAGATGTCCTAACAGATATCTTCAACACCTCGCTGAGCCAGGCAGTCATCCCCACATGTCTCAAATCCACAACGATCATACCGGTACCCAAAAAATCACCTGTGTCCTGTCTAAATGACTACCGTCCCATAGCACTGACTCCAATCATAATGAAGTGCTTTGAGAGGCTAGTCATGCACAACATCAAAACCAGCCTCCCCAACACACTCGATCCGCTCCAGTTTGCATACCGCCCAAACCGCTCTACGGATGATGCAATTTCCTCCACCCTCCACCTGGCTCTTACCCACCTAGAAAATAAAGACTCCTATGTTAGAATGCTGTTCATCGACTTCAGCTCAGCATTCAACACAATAATCCCACAACAGCTCATCAATAAATTAAGCCTGCTGGGCCTCAACAATTCCCTCTGTAACTGGATCCTGGACTTTTTAACCGGAAGACCTCAGTCAGTCCGTGTCGGCCACAACACCTCGAGCACTACCACACTGAGCACAGGTGCCCCACAGGGCTGTGTGCTCAGCCCGCTGCTCTTCACGCTGCTGACCCACGACTGCACTGCCAAGTTCAGCTCCAACCACATCATCAAGTTTGCCGATGACACATCAGTGGTAGGTCTCATCAGCAACAACGATGAAACGCACTACAGAGAGGAAGTGGCACAGCTGGCTGAATGGTGTGGTGCTAACAACCTGTCCCTCAATGTGGAGAAGACAAAGGAGGTTGTGATGGACTTCAGGAGAAACTCTGTTGACCACCCCCCACTGATCATCGACAGCTCGACTGTGGAGAGAGTCAGCAGCACTAAATTCCTGGGGGTGCACATCACAGAGGACCTCACCTGGACCACCAACACCAGGTCTGTCTCCAAGAAGGCACAACAGCGCCTACACTTTCTCCGCCGGCTGAAAAGAGCAAGCCTCCCTCCACCCATCCTCACCACCTTCTACAGGGGTACCATTGAGAGCGTGCTGACCAGCTGCATCACTGTCTGGTACGGGAACTGTAGTGCAGCAGACCGCAAGACCCTCCAGCGGACAGTGAACACCGCTGCAAAAATCATTGGTGCCCCTCTCCCCTCCATCCTGGATATTTTCCTTACACGATGCTCCAGCAAAGCAAAAAGTATCGTGAAGGACCACACCCACCCCTCCCACAGTCTCTTCCAGCTCCTACCCTCAGGTAGACGGTACCGGAGTATCAGAGCCCACTCCGCCAGACTGCTCAACAGCTTTTTCCCCCAGGCTGTGAGAGCCCTGAACTCACATCACACCGCCCCTCTCTGAAACCCCAAACAAACCCCTACATCCTGAAACATGGACTACCCCCCCCCCACCCCCCCAACCTTACAACATCACAGGAAAAAAAACTGTATTTTTGTGCAATTCAAGTGTGCTACGCACAGGTGAGCGGGCCTGCACAAGCCACCTGTAGCAACACACTCGCCTCTACATGCACTAGACACTTTCACACACCATTGTGTGTACATAATCCCACAAAAGACTGATTGCAATATATGACTGTAATGTATGTATGTTTACTGGCTCATGCACCACAAATCACCTTACACTGTTCCCCAGCCAGCTGCTTGAATGTCTCTCTTTTTGCACATGTACAGTATTTGAAGTCATCTGCACAGTTGTACAGTTTGTATTTTTTTAGTTTATGTATAGGTAACCACTTTTATATATAGCATATGCATAGTCAAAGCTGACAGTAGGTTAGTTGTTTATACTGTTTTACTTCGTGTTGTATATCTGTATTTATGTAGCACCGTGGTCCTGTGAGGCACGACATCTCGTCCCACTGTATGTCCACACATGTAGCGGAATGACAATAAAGCTCAACTTGACAACTTGACTTGAACTTGACTCATAAATTGTTGAGAGGGAAAGTAAATACATTTTAACTGTTACAAAATATTTATATTTCAAATAAATACTATTCTTTTAAATAATAAATGGACAAAAATATTAAGCAGCACAAATGTTTAAGGTGTTTGTTACAGTTAGAATTAAATATTTTATGCTGTTTTTTTTCCCCCCTTTTTTGTAGGTTTAAACCAAATAATATATTCTGCCATACCGGTCCTGTCCTGTTCACTCCAAACTTGTGGACAATTATTTCAATAAGTAAATTAAACAAAATAAGTATTTATTTTGACCCTTTTTGTTTCATTGCGACATTGAATTTTACATTACTGTGTGAGAATTTGTGTGAAAAACAATACAATGTTACAAAATATAATATTACAAAATTTTCAACGTTGATAAGTAGAAGTAATAAGATGTTTCTTGAGCACTAAATCGGCATATTAGAATGATTTCTGAAGGATCATGTGACACTGAAGCCTTGAGTAGTGACTGCTGATAATTCAGCTTTCCCATCACAGGAATAATGGCTGCTGAATATACATTTTGCACTTTAAAATATTAAAATAGACAACAGTTTGTAATAATATTTTACAATAATTTTTTACTGTATTTTTTATCAAATAAATGCAGCCTTAGTAAGCACGACAGACTTTCTGACCATTTTTCACTTTTCAACAGCAGTGTATGTTAACTTTTAAGAATGTTTCTAAAGAGGTAGAGCAAAGTTGTGCACTTTCTGTGTCCTAAACGCTAGACTGAGATGCTTCAGTTGCTACTTTTAAAATAAATTATAAATTATTGTATTTTTCTAATTCACAGCATTTCACAGATCATGTCCATAGACTGACTGTTCTTAGTAGAGGCCATAACAAGCCTGTGATTAAAAGCTCACTGTTGCCATCTAGTGTCAATGTTGATATTCCATTACAGATGGGTCAAATGGCTGTGGTCTGCCTGGACACATGTTCTTATGTAACCACATGTATTCATGCTACAGATTGACTGCACGATTAGCTGTGTACACTGACCTGCAACGGTTCAGCTCTGATAGTCACATGATAAAAGAAACATATGTCAAATGAGTGCCTTAATGTGTACGATTTTTTTTTCTGTGTTTAACATCACATTTACAATTAGATGTCTGTAGAATCAAATAAACATTGTGACTGATGGTTAAAATTATATACAATATGAAAATTATGTATTTTGGAAAGGAACCAAATATTAAATTCACTACTGATGCCTACATCAGATGCTCAATTTGTACACACCAAAATTATGGGTTTGATTCACAGAGAACACACACACACTGGTAAAATCAGCTGCCAAATGTGTAAATAATTTGTACCTTTAGAATGGTACACATTTTGTCAGGACTCTGGAAGGCTGCTCTGTTCTGGTGGGAAGCCGTCCAAATGCGTGCACAGTCACACACACAAACCCATAATCAACAGTAATCACAGTGACCCCAAGTCATTTCCTCAAACACTTCATAAGAGGTGTTCATAAGGTTTCATTCAAGGGTGAACATTGTTATTTCCTGTGTGATTTCCTTTGAATGAACACTAATGAATAGCTTGAGAGGTGCTTTGAAATGTTCAAAGGTTTTCAATGTCTTTGTGCTCAATTCCAGTGCTCAAAATCAAAAGGTTTGTGTCCAGATCTCTTCTCAGACATGCTTCATCGCTATTGAAAAGATCAGAATACTGCTTTTTTTTCTGCAGGAAAGAGTGACAAGAACATTTTCATCCACAGCTACAGCCACCATTGTTTTATCATATACAGCAGCTTCAAGATTCAGTCAAGAAAAAACCTTGAAGTGTATTTGTTCATGAAAGTGCTCATTCAATTCATTGTCTGTCCTCAGCCTGGAAGAGAACGCAGATAACTTCATCTCTTCTGTGCCGCTTCTGTCATCAGATCCAGTGAATGAAGCCCAGTCATCCAAGGTAACAGAAGTGGCTTAATGTCATTCCAGCTGCTGGCACACTGTGTAACAAGAGTCCACAGCAGCTGTCAATATATACACTATCATTTACTCACTCACCACATAAACATGTTCTCCTTTATAGGGAAAATAAGTCCAGCACAACATCACTTTTATTTTCTTTGGCTGTTAAACATTCATAACAGCATGTTGAGGTTTTGCTGTTTACTCAGTGGTTCATCGGAATTGTCAATAGAGTGCTGCAAAGCCAAGAGGAATTTTTCCCTTAGCTTTTGGATTATTGAAGAAGGATATGTGACCAATATATTTGTATGATATTGAAATGTTTGTCATGGTAATCTTCACAAATGACCACACATTTTGTAAATTTTGAAGCCTAAAAACAATTACCAAAAGTAAAAAGCTAAAGTTAGGCTATGAACAAACTACACCAACACTCCACAACAGTTAAATTTTATCACAAGATTGTGTCTATAAACACAAGAAGGCTGTAAAAGCACACTCATGATTAGATGAGCTTTCCTGCTTTGCATGGTGTTTAATGTCCCTGACAACTTCTGTAGTCCCATTTAGTTACTTGTTACCAACTGCCTTTTTAAAGACGCATAAAAGCTTTAAGAAAATCACAAGTGGTTAATTTCTGAATTTATTTTGTTATAGAATACAACGTGGTTGACCTTTTGTTAACCATAGACCTCACTTCAGGCATATAACCAAAACCCCATTGACTTAGGGATGATGGGACTCAGTGCACTTATTTCTGGTTTCAGTATTTATTCCTGCAACACAACTATTATGACTATAATATTAAGCTAATGAAACCATCAAAAAAAAGAAAAAGTCATAGAATATCGTAGAAATTTGAGGGTGGGTTCTTTGCACTTGGGCCACTTTGCATTCACCTCACAATGCCATATTTACTATTTACTTACATTTTATCAATTTATGTTAACTATTCTCCCTTTCTGTCTCTGTTAAATATTTTTGTTTTCAAATAATTACAAAAGCATCACTTTTTGTGATGTCTTGCCAGCATTGACACGTCCTGCGGGAAATGCAGATCTAGTCATTGAATGTGCTTTTGGTTGGCATACGCATTAGAGCATGTGGCTTTTTACAATGCAGGTCAAAGTTCAGGATCCTGAGCCGCTGACAGCCCCTCAGACTGATAACCTGATAGACTTCACAGACCCCATCCCTGTAGTAGGTTCAGCACTGCAGCTCACGGTATGCTTGTAATGCTTGTAGTAAGCAAAAGTTTGGCTCTATAATTGACTACGGCACAATCATGCCTGTTCTCTCTAGGTGTTTTCACATCGTTGAAGTATTACGATTTTATTAAAATATTTGATTTGACACAGGTGCCAGCTCCCAAACCCACAATCACTCCTCGATGGATCATTCCAGCGTCAGCACCTACAGTGAGTTGGCCTCTTTAATCATTTTGATAAAGATATAACATGAAAATGAAATCTGATTGAATACTCTGAATAGGATACATTTAGTATGATTTAACAGTACATCCAGCTGACTGTAGAGTTTAGCTGTTTTCCTGGTGAGGACTCCAGACACAGATCCGTGCATCACTGTAGAAGAACAGCACCTTTATCTAAGCGTTTGCACATGGATGCCTCTTCAAATTTATCTGCAGCTCTGTAGATGCACTCTAGATTTATAGATTTAGAAGAAACTTTCATATTGCAGTATATTATGTTGACTCACTATCAAGCCACATGTTCAGTGGAGTGTACATTACCCTTACTTCTCACATTTCTAGTAGTTGATTTAGTGACTGACTGTTCCCCTACTTCCTCTCTCGCCTCTAACAGTCTGGCACCTTTACTAACGGCCCCCTTGACTGTACAGCAAAGATGTCATCTCACCATCCTGAAGGGGCTGCTGTTTCCTCACTCCCCCATCTCTCTCACACTCACAATGTGATTGCCACAAGGTTTGTTTCATCCCTGTTCCATTACCTTTCTCTGCTCTGTTGAGGACAGTTGTCCTACTACTTTCCTAAGCAATCAGATTTACCATTTTCAACTTGGTAGATGATAAAAACCAAGAGAAGTCATGCTGTAATTTCACCATTTTGTGGGTGTGTTTCTCCACTGAGAGTAACTCGAAAGGAGTAGTGTATTCAATTAAATCTACTAGCACTCAAAAGTTTGGGGTACAGTAAGAATTATTTAATGTTTTTGAAAAGATTCCTATGCTCACCAAAGTTTATTTGATCAAAAATACAGTAAAAACAAATACAGTGCAAATTGTTACATTTTAATATAACTGTTTTCTGTTTTGATACACTACCAGTCAAAAGTTTTTGAACAGAAAAAGTTTTTTTTTTTAAGAATTCTCTTCTGCTCACAGAGCCTGCATTTATTTGATCAAAAATACAGCAAAAAAAATAGTTGTACTATTTAAAAGAACTGCTTTCTATTTGAATATATTTTAAAATGCAATGTATTCCTCTGATCAAAGCTAAATTCTCTGCATCATCACTCCAGTCTTCAGTGTCACATGATCCTTCAGAGATAATTTGAATATGCTGATGTGCTATTCAAGAAACATTTATTATTATAATTATTATCAATATGTAAAACAGTTGAGTATTATTTTCAGGATTTTTGATGAATAGAAAGATCCAAAAATCAGCATTTATCTGAAATAAAAAGCTTTTATAACATTATACACTATACCATACAAAAGCTTGTTGTCAGTAATATTTTTTTTCTATAATTTCTATTAATTATAGAAATTAATACTTTTATTCAGCATGGATGGTTTTAATTGATCACAATTAAAGTGATGATAAAGACAATAATGTTACAAAAGATTTCTATTTAAGATAAGTGCTGTTCTTCAGAACTTTCTATTCATCAAAGAAACCTGAAAAAATTATAATCTGCTGTTTTCAACAATAATAATAATAAATGTTTTTTGAGCAGCAAATCAGAATATTAGAATGATTTCTGAAGGATCATGTGACTGGAGTAATGATGCTAAAAATTCAGCTTTGAAATTACAGGAATTTAAAATTTAATTAAAAAATATATTCAAATAGTAAATATATTTCAAAATTGTGCTGTTTTTGCTCTACTTTGGATCAAATAAATGCATGCTTGGTGAGCAGAAGAGACTTCTTTAAACAAAAGAAAAATGTAAAAAATCTTACTGTTCAAAAACGTTTGACTAGTAGTTAGGGATGCATCGATCCGATACTGAGGATCGATATCGGCTCCGATCCAGTCATTTTCTGCAGATCGGGTATCGGGTCAGGCGATCCTGTGCTTTTAAGCTTATAATATTCTGTGTTGTTGTTAAGCCCCACGGAAGCCACAAAAACACCATTAAGCACCATACAGTTTTTATATTTCAAGTTTCTGATGTTCCATAGTTTCAATTATGATTTTAAGTGTTCAAGTCATAGTTTAATCTGAGGTACAGATGAATATTTAAGTCGTTAAATTCAAGTCCACAAGAACTTCTCTCTCCGCTGCGTCTGTCTGTCTGTCATCCTCCGTTCAGCATTCAAACTGCGCGTCGCGTTCGGTTACTAACGTTACAGTCAAACTCTTCAAGAGCGCACAGTTACTGAGGTTTAAAACTGTTAAAAGAAAAGGCTCAAAGTAAACTAACTCACAGATTTAATACACTTCGCATCAATATCTCTTCCCTCTGTACTTTTCTTCTCTATGCGGACTCAGAGGGCTGTGCAGCCTGTGTGCTGTGACTGTTTCAAGAGCATCGTTATGTGCACGGGATGCGCATTGCGCCGCTCTGTAATGGATCATTTCATTTTATAATACTTCTGCGCAATGAAAGATAATAATAGTCTTTCTTGTTCTGTCCTGTCTATAATATGTTGCTGCCTTATTATTGTGTTATACATTTAAAATACGTTTATTTTCATTTTATATTAAATATTTATATATAAATGTATTTGCTTGTTTTTTAAATGTATTTTATAATACAAAGAGCAAGATTTATTCATAGACTTATTCACTTTTATTTGTAAATAAAAATGTTTCACTAGATTTTATAAATAAATGTATCTATCTATTTATCTATCTCTCTATCTATCTGCGAGTTTATTTCACAAAAAAATAAGTCAAAACTGTTATGAACAGCCTATAACGCAAGGCTATTAAATAGCCGTCCCAAACTCCTTTTTTGTTAATAAAATGAATTTGGTATGAGCCAGCACATTCAATTAAAAAGCAGTGGTTCTCAACCCGCGACCCATCATGCTGAACATAATAAAAAAAATACTTTCAGTTCTACAATTCATTTTTAGTTGTTACATTAATTAAAAAATATACGAAACAAATAAAAGCTATGTTTTTGTTATGTCAAATAATTTAGTTTTTCATATATTATGTTTAGGCATGAGCAGACTATATGCACTCATATAATTAATGTTACGCATTTAACAAGCGCACACTTTGGCAGAATTGAATTCATTTAGTCATCAGCAGCCACTCGTTCGGTAAAATTGAGCATCAGAATGGACACATTTGTTCAGGGGAGGAAACGAAATGTGGAAAATGCCAGCGAAGGAACAATATCAGATTCAGCAGTGCTTGCCTCACACTGAACATGTTCAGGTAAAAAGAAACATCATCCTTAATTAGAGAAAATGTGTCAAAACATCTCTGGAGAGAACCTTAGATTATTAAAATCGAAAATGCTCTCCATATTTGGATCAACATAGGCTGCATTTGTGAACTTTTCTGCAATGTCGCGTGTCCAGTCACACTTCCGTGTGTCTTACAGACTGTAACTTACAATCACAACTTTATTGTGCTGTTACTCATTTCCAGCAGAATTTCTCAGGATTCAAGATTTGTGTTCGTCACATACAAACCCGATTCCAAAAAAGTTGGGACACTGTACAAATTGTGAATAAAAACAGAATGCAATGATGTGGAAGTTTCAAATTTCAATATTTTATTCAGAATACAACATAGATGACATATCAAATGTTTAAACTGAGAAAATGTATCATTTTAAGGGAAAAATAAGTTGATTTTAAATTTCATGGCATCAACACATCTCAAAAAAGTTGGGACAAGGCCATGTTTACCACTGTGTGGCATCCCCTCTTCTTTTTATAACAGTCTGCAAACGTCTGGGGACTGAGGAGACAAGTTGCTCAAGTTTAGGAATAGGAATGTTATCCCATTCTTGTCTAATACAGGCTTCTAGTTGCTCAACTGTCTTAGGTCTTCTTTGTCGCATCTTCCTCTTTATGATGCGCCAAATGTTTTCTATGGGTGAAAAATCTGGACTCTGCAGGCTGGCCATTTCAGTACCCGGATCCTTCTTCTACGCAGCCATGATGTTGTAATTGATGCAGTATGTGGTCTGGCATTGTCATGTTGGAAAATGCAAGGTCTTCCCTGAAAGAGACGACGTCTGGATGGGAGCATATGTTGTTCTAGAACTTGGATATACCTTTCAGCATTGATGGTGCCTTTCCAGATGTGTAAGCTGCCCATGCCACACGCACTCATGCAACCCCATACCATCAGAGATGCAGGCTTCTGAACTGAGCGCTGATAACAACTTGGGTTGTCCTTGTCCTCTTTAGTCCGGATGACATGGCATCCCAGTTTTCCAAAAAGAACTTCAAATTTTGATTCGTCTGACCACAGAACAGTTTTCCACTTTGCCACAGTCCATTTTAAATGAGCCTTGGCCCAGAGAAAACGCCTGCGCTTCTGGATCATGTTTAGATATGGCTTCTTTTTTGACCTATATAGTTTTAGCCGGCAACGGCGAATGGCACGGTGGATTGTGTTCACCGACAATGTTTTCTGGAAGTATTCCTGAGCCCATGTTGTGATTTCCATTACAGTAGCATTCCTGTATGTGATGCAGTGCCGTCTAAGGGCCCGAAGATCACGGCATCCAGTATGGTTTTCCGGCCTTGACCCTTACGCACAGAGATTGTTCCAGATTCTCTGAATCTTTGGATGATATTATGCACTGTAGATGTTGATAACTTCAAACTCTTTGCAATTTTTCTCTGAGAAACTCCTTTCTGATATTGCTCCACTATTTTTCGCCGCAGCATTGGGGGAATTGGTGATCCTCTTCCCATCTTGACTTCTGAGAGACACTGCCACTCTGAGAGGCTCTTTTTATACCCAATCATGTTGCCAATTGACCTAATAAGTTGCAAATTGGTCCTCCAGCTGTTCCTTATATGTACATTTAACTTTTCCGGCCTCTTATTGCTACCTGTCCAAACTTTTTTGGAATGTGTAGCTCTCATGAAATCCAAAATGAGCCAATATTTGGCATGACATTTCAAAATGTCTCACTTTCAACATTTGATATGTTATCTATATTCTATTGTGAATAAAATATAAGTTTATGAGATTTGTAAATTATTGCATTCCTTTTTTATTCACAATTTGTACAGTGTCCCAACTTTTTTGGAATCGGGTTTGTACATAATTATACAGAATATAACCAGCAGTTAAATGTAATTGGTCAGCTCCCGACAGCATCAGGTGTTTTATTAATGGTGAGTAGAATTATTTATTTAAATAAATGCAATCGTTTAGATATCATATTTAGGCTATAAATAATATTATAAATCTGGTTGGTTTGTATTGGTGACTAATAAGTAAATGACATGCGTGCGGCCCGTGAGACTTGCACTTGGACCATAGTGCTGCCTGGTCAAAAAAAAGGTTGAGAACCACTGATTTAAACATATAGCCTACAAAATGACACGAAGTGAAAATATCATGGTATTTTTTGGTTATGAAAATAACCTAGGTGACTGTTAATGAAACGTGGAATCTGCTCCTGAATAGAATGAATATCACATTGTCATGCAAATCCTTCCCAGCAAACACACGCAGTACAGTTATGTGATTTGTTGGAGCTGTAGGCTACTCTTATTGTACTGTACTGCCGCATGCTTGTAGTTTCTGCGCTTTAGTGAAGTTATATAACGTTACAGCGCAACGCCGCGTTCGCGCGTGCTATAGAAGAGCGTGCGCCACCAGCACACTATAACATCTGACAGGACAGTTTGTTTTTTCTGAGGTGAGAGACTTTTTATTTCATAACAAGTTACGAAAATAACGATAGAATAATGCCACTGACATTAAACCTGTCAACATCTCATCTGACCTCAGATACTGAATTGGGACAGCGCGTTTTTCTCAAGCACTCTTTCTTTACTTAAACTGCCTCGGAGTCAGATGATCTGACAGAAGTGACAACAGCTTTCATGCACGTCTTTTAAAATAAAAGTCTCGCATCAGAAAAGCATTTAGAATTACGTTTTTTGTTGATGTCGTTTCTTTGGCTGTAAACAATCCGCGACCCACTCAGAACGGTCTCGCAACCCACTTTTGGGCTGCATACCCAGCACTTTTGACCGTCCAGTTGAGAAACACTGTAATAGATTGTGTTTAACACACAGAAGAGTGATGATCGGGTCAACACAGAGAAGTATAGAAATTCTAAATTACATTAAAAAAACATACAAAAAACCTGCGCTGGTATCGGAATGGATCGGTATCAGCCGATCCTCAGAATTTGCGGTATCGGATCGGATCGGTTCTGAAAAAATGGTATCGTTGCATCCCTACTGGTAGTGTACATTTAAAAATGTCATGTATTTCTGTGACTGCAAAACTGAACTTTCAGCAGCCATTACTTCAGTCGTCTTTTTTCAGGGTTCTCTGATTAATTGAAAGTTTTTAACATAAATGTGTTTAATGTAATTTTGGATAAATTCCTTGCTGAATAAAAGTACTTTTTATATATATATAAAAAAGAGAACCATACTGACCCCAAACATTTGAACAGTAGTGTGTTTTGCATGCAACATATCACTTTCAAACATACCAAAACAAAACTAAGGTTTTATTCCAGCAGAAATTGCTTTAACTTCAAACACTGAAGAGTTAATATTTGTTTCTTTTTGAGTTATGTTTGTTCTTAATTCAGCTTCTGATTGTAACTGCCAATTGCTGAATTGATTTTGACAGCATTGTGGCTCACCCAATCAAGGACGGCAACCTAAAGCCCAAAGGTCTGCTGACCACTGAACTCTGAGAGCGAAGCCTTGAGCACATGCCCAGCACCTGTCACTGGACCATCTAAAGTTGTCCTACATTCCAGTGCCCCGACAATGAAAGCACAGAGACAACTGGACTCTGGGCATGCATGGGGTTGCAATTTCATCTTCAAGAATGCTAGCTTTTGACATATGGCATCCGCAAACCCAGATCTCAGCGCTGATGACCAAGAATAACAGTATTGAACTCCATTTCAGTGCACCAAGGGCTAACAACAGTGTCCAGTGTTTGGGGCCCACCATTCCTTTTATAACTTTTATACCTCTTTTGAGTGACTCTATACAGCCCTTGGGTGTAGCAGAAGCACAGGGTGTAGTCCTGTGTTGTGATGGGATGTTTGATCATCTAGAATATTTGATCCACCTGCTGTCCTCTTCCTGTTCAGATCTTCTCTGATTGGATGACTGTGAAAGAGCTTGTGAAGTGAATCCCCTTGGATCACAATGCATCACTGACTGTTTTTAGAACTGGAGTAGCTTTTCCTACAGAAAATCTATTTTTAAATATTTTTTTGCCTTTCTCTTGCTTTGCTTTCTATGTTTTTATGAAGTAGCTGCATTCATTATTACACTTTTAAGTACTGTACTCTAAACTGCACAGTTGTTTGAGAAATATTGTGTAGCTTTGGGCAGCTACAGTCATGAAATCGCTGAGCCAAGATTTGCTGTTAGAACGTTTTATCAATGCTGTTTTTATCCAAACAGTAGTTATGACATGCCTTATTTTAATAGCTCATAATATTTTAAATATACATGGACATATTACAACATAACATGTTACCACAGTGTAATTTGTCTTCTACTGTGTTTAGTTGAAATATTTATCTGGGTGTTCTGTGTAGTGTGTAAGTGCAGTTCTTAAGTGTGCTTCACTGTGTTGTATTAGATGTTATGTGAGACACAGGAGCAGCTGAGACCTCTATCACCCACTGGCTCATACTATATCAAAACTGTGAAAGACTTGGATCATGTAAACAAACTAAAATGTTATTCACTGTGATACAATGAAAGAAAACAAATCACTCGCAGTCTGTGTCATTGACCCTTCTTCTCCACTACAAGTTCCACCAGCATTTGATGCTATTTTTCAGCTTACTGAAAAGTACGTAATTGGTATAATCACTGGATCTGAAATCACTGGGATGAAATGTTTGGAGGTCAAATTTGAGCTCATGTAGTCAAATCTTGTAAATAATTATTTGTCGGATTTCTTAGTGGTTTATATGGTCTAGCTGTTCTGATTTGTCTTTAGTGGAAGTGCTCAAACACATAGTTCAGTTGTAGCTGGAATCCATTGATATGCTATTAATTTTGTTCTCCAAGATTCACACTGTAGGCTTATTTACATAAAGTATATTCATGATCTGTAGATGTCACAGCAATGATCTGTTTATATCAATACACCTGACTGTAAGCCTTGTCATTTTGTCAAATGTGATATTCCACAAGTAAAATATATTTTAACGTTATTGAACCTGTGCTTTTATGGTGTGTGTGTGTGTGTGTGTGTGTGTTCTAATTGTTACAGTACGCACAGTTAACTTTTAGACTTTATTTGATCACCATGGAGCTGAGGTTTTGCCATTTTGGCTATTCTTCGATCCATTTAGAACAGGAGCGTAGCCAGAAAGGAGACTCTGGATGTGCATCAGAAAAACTGGGTGTGCCACATTTATTGTCAGATTAATGCGCAAAAAAAATTAAAAAATAAGCATGCTTATTGGGTATTAATATGTTAGTTTAACCATTTCATTTTTGTGTAGGCTACATGTGTCTGTTAACCTATTCTCCATTTTGGATGTCTTTGAAAATCACTATTTTATATCTGCAACAAAGTGTGTGTGTGTGTGTGTGTGTGTGTGTGTGTGTGTGTGTGTGTGTGTGTGTGTGTGTGTGTGTGTGTGTGTGTGTGTGTGTGTGTGTGTGTGTGTGTGTGTGTGTGTGTGTGTGTGTGTGTGTGTGTGTGTGTGTGTGTGTGTGTGTGTGTGTGTGTGTGTGTGTGTGTGTGTGTGTGTGTGTGTGTGTGTGTGTGTGTGTGTGTGTGTGTGTGTGTGTGTGTGTGTGTGTGTGTGTGTGTGTGTGTGTGTGTGTGTGTGTGTGTGTGTGTGAGTGTGTGTGTGTGTGTGTGTGTGTGTGTGTGCTTACTGTTTATTAAGCATTTGTAAACCTTTCATTTCTCTGTGTGTGTGTGTATGTGACAGAGAGAGAGAGACAGTTTTAATGAATTCTCCATTGTGAATGTGTTCTATTGTCAGCCCTGCATTTCACATTGGCCTACCAGGGTCTCCAACCTGCTTGGAGAGCTACCGTACTACAGATTTCAGCTCCCCCCAATCAAACACACCTGAACCAGCTAATCACAGTCTTCAAGGCTACATTTTAATTTCAGACAGGTGTGTTGGAGCAGGGTTGTAACTGAAATCTGCAGGATGGTAGCTCTCCAGGAGCAGGTTGGAGATCCCTGATATAAACTCTTAAAAAGAGAAGACTTGCAAAGAGTATTGTCACCTGTCATTTATTTCAAATATCTGCAAAAAAATATGTGTGCATGTATGTCCGTATATGAGTGTGTCTGTGTGTGTATCTGTGTAAGCAAGCTTAATGATTATTAATATGATTTTTATATCTGTGTGTGTGTGTGTGTGTGTGTGTGTGTGTGTGTGTGTGTGTGTGTGTGTGTGTGTGTGTGTGTGTGTGTGTGTGTGTGTGTGTGTGTGTGTGTGTGTGTGTGTGTGTGTGTGTGTGTGTGTGTGTGTGTGTGTGTGTGTGTGCCTATTGTTCATTTTCGATGAGTTTCACTGTCAGCTATGCATCCAGCTATGTTGGCCTAGACCCTAAAAGCATACCACCTTAGGCCTTAAAATTCTTGAACCCTGGTTATCGCTGCTTGCAGCTATATTTTTGTTGTTGTTGTTTTTTTCCATTTTCCGAAGCTTTCTCGCTCAAGAGGGTCACCGACAATCACATACAGTATAGCCTACAACAGCTCTTTAACTGCGCTCTAGTCAAACGCGCTCACTGTAGCCTAATCATTAACTACACACATCATAAACCCCTTTTAGGCAAGTACAATTTATGTCACATATTTTAATAAGACTAAACTCCTATTTAACCAGATGATCACAGGTTTAATACAAATACATTTTAAGTTTCTAATTATAACACCGCATTTCCATGGTTATTCAAACAACGAACAAATTATACAGTGAGCAAAGCACATTTACTTTATCAAAGAATAATCATTGACTCAGTGACTAGGCTATGTAAAAATCTATTATGTTAAAAACAGCTGTAGCTGCTGTACTAAAAAAAACAAAATGCTTTTAAATAAACCCTCCTTTTTTAAATCATTAACATTTTGCACATCCTGCAATGGTGACTTAAACTGTACATGGGCCTACATATAATGTTCCTTTGAAATTACTTTTGGTGCAATAAACAATCTTGAATAGATGTCTTGCAAGACACATTAGAGAAAGCAGTAAAATATTTTGTATACATTCAGGATCGCCAACAACATAGCACAGTACATTTAATAGTGCCTGTTAGCTGCTCAAAGGGCGAGACGGCGTGGTCTGGCCTTGAATGCCTCAATTATGTCATCTGGGTCCAGTGTCTCTGTGAGTTCTCGTTCAAACATCAGCAACGAGAGGCTGTTTAGTCTTTCTGTGAGCATGGTTGCTCTGTTGCTGGATTTGATTCGGTTCACTGTTGAAAACAAGCGCTCCACAGAACAGCTTGTAACCGGCAATGTGATTAAAACACGCAGTAAACTGTTCATGTTGGGAAAAACGTCTTTATCACATGAGTCTAAGACTTCTATTAAGGATGGGTACAGGTGACCCCCATCCACCTTTCGTTTGAGCAGTTGCACAAATACTGTAAGTTCAGGACCTTCCACTCCAAGTCCATAGTGCTTGCACGGTACCTGTAATATTTCCATCTGGCCAAACGCGTCTGATCCGGGCAGCAAGGAGGCAGCAGCCTTCATTATTCCATAGGAATCACTCTGAAAACGGTTGTTAAGTTCCATCAGCTGTCTGTCAAGAATGGAAATCCACAAGGATTGCAAATCCAAGTCACTTCTAATGACCGCACACCTGCCCACTGTAGAGGTCACATGTGAGTCGGAAAGCCTGGCAGGTAATTTTCTGTTACGTGCGCCCACTATGTCCCAGTTTTGCACATCATTTTTTTTCTGTTGCGGATTGGTTGGCAGTCTGAATGGCGGCAGATATTTTTTTATTATTATTATTATTTATTTATTTTTGAAAATAATTTAAAATTGTAATTAAATTTTAAATTAACAAATATTGTAAGCACTGCTTGATCTGTAAATTGTGAGGTCCCGGCAGAGCCGATCCTAGACTTCTGGGGGCCCTACGCAGAACGGGGGGGGAGGCGTGTGTGTGCGAACCCAAAATTAAAACATATTTTGGATTAAGGGGGCCCCCTGGTGTTTCGGGGGCCCTGCGCAGCTTGCGTATTCTGCGTATAGGGAGGATCGGCTCTGGGTCCCGGAACAAAGCGGGGTAATGAATCCGTCCGGCAAGTTTTTTTATATTATTATTGAACTTTCAAAAATACAAAATTCAACAGCAAGTTCATATATATATATATATATATATATATATATATATATGCTTTATTTATGTAGGCTACACAGAGAAACAATACATAGAGAAACAAGATGCGCTTTCTGCCGTCTCATGCAGTCTCCGTGAAATGGAGCGCGTCACATCAATGAACCGGCTACTTTATTAAACGAACGAACGAACCAAAAAATAAAAATCTTTAATTACATAGTCGGAATGAAAAGGTGCATTTCTTTATTAAAGTCAGCGTCGCATTCTGCAACTTTATCTTTTCAGCCGACACTGACTGAGAAGAAATCACTAGTTTATTAACGAATAATTAAAATGTTTTATTTTGCCTTTCCCCCAACATTCATAATCATTAGCCTACTTTTGCCGTTGCAAGCTTTAGACGTGCGCTTGGGCGCGGAATAGGCTATACGCCTATATATTAAAGGGTGGTTAGTAGCATAAGTTATTATATTAATCAATTTATGTGTGACTAGTGAAATCTTTAGTCGGGGACAGGCCTTCTTGGCACAAGGAACCGATCATTTTTTTAAATAAAATGCTGTCAATTCGAAAAGTGCGCCTGCTAATCACGTCACGTTATATTGCAATGCAGAGTTATGAATGCGTAATAATAAGTAAAATGTTTTTAATTTATTTCATTTCTTATGGGTGCAATGGCGGTGCTTTGGTCTTTCTTGGGGGTGCTGAAGCATCTGCTAGCCCCTCCTTTGCGCTGCCCAAGTTTATTACGATTAAAAAAATAATAATTCTGCATCTGTTTTTAGGTGTGCCAGCTGCCACTGTGAGTGGCACCGGCACACCCTGGCACACCCGTGGCTACGCCCCTGATTTAGAATATTAGTTTTCCATTTGTTGTGGTTGCCTTTTTAAAGCAGAATCCTTTAGAGAATCCTATCTCACTGGTCGGTCTTTCAAGGTGGCCTGGGGAGGAGAGGTATCCAAAACACATCAACTGGTCACTGGGGTTCCCCAGGGATCGGTTCTTGGACCTTTCCTTTTCTCCACATACACTACATCGCTGGCTCCCATCATACAGGCACATGGCTTCTCCTACCATTTCTACGCTGATGACACACAGCTCTATCTCATTTCGACCAGATGATCCAACGGTAGCTGCACGGACCTCAGGCTGCCTGGCGGACATCTCGGCATGGATGAAAGAACACCATCTACAGCTCAACCTGGCAAAGACTGAGCTTCTTGTCTTCCCTGCAACTCCAACTCTACAGCATGACTTCACGATTCAGTTAGGTTCATCAACAATTACCCCATCAGATTCGGTCAGAAATCTTGGTGTAATCTTCGATGACCAGCTGACCTTCAAAGAGCACATTGCAAAGACTGCTCGATCTTGCAGGTTTGCACTACACAACATCAGAAAGATCAGGCCCTTTCTGACAGAGCATGCTGCACAACTTCTTGTCCAGGCCCTTGTCATTTCTAGACTGGACTACTGCAATGCTCTTCTAGCTGGACTTCCATCAAACACAATCAAACCTCTACAAATGATTCAGAATGCAGCGGCACGACTGGTCTTCAAAGAGCCCATGTTACACCTCTCTTTGTCTCCTTGAACTGGGTACCAGTTGCAGCTCGCATCCAGTTCAAGACACTGATGCTTGCATATAGAACAACCACAGGCTCAGCACCCACCTACTTCCTCTCACTATTACGAATTTACATCCCCTCCAGAAGTCTGAGATCTGCTAGTGAGCGACGCCTCGTGGTACCATCACAGAGAGGCTCAAAATCACTCTCCAGAACATTCTCTTTCACCATTCCTGGCTGGTGGAATGATCTTCCTACCCCCATCCGGAATGCTGGATCCCTGTCAATTTTCAAGCAACAACTGAAAACTCATCTCTTTCAACTCTACTTGACTTCATCATAAAAAAAAAATTATTTCACTTTTTCAAAATCTTCATCTTTCTCTTTATCTTTCTCTCCTTCCCTTGCTAGCTTGTACTTATTTGAACAATGCCTGAGACTTGGTGTTATTGGCACTTCCTCTGTATGTTTGCCTCTACAAGATTAATCGCTTTATGTACTCCCCAATTGTAAGTCGCTTTGGAAAAAAGCGTCTGCTAAATGACTAAATGTAAATGTAAAGCACTAGATATCATTTTAGCAGAGCGGCCTATCATTTTCTGCACTTATTTAGGTTTTCCCCTCTCTAATCAACATTTTAATCAAAGTTCGCTACTCTTTTGAACAATGTAACGACCCATTTTACTCAGATTTTCAGAAAGATTTGCACCGTACATTTGCTGCCTTTGTCCTTAAATAAGGGCCACTTGTTTGACACCAGTTTTTTTTTTTTACAGAATGATTTACCTCTAATTAAACTTATGTATATATATATATATATATAGAAAGAAAGAGAGATCCTATTGAATTTAATGTTAATGGCACTGAAATTGCGATTTTTTATTATTATTAAATTGCTAATTTGTTTATGTTAATATTTACCCACTAAATGTGTTAATAATTGGAAAAGAATGAATGGCTTCTAGTTTGTTAGCATCATTTTTGTCTCTTGATTCCTTTAAAGCAATAGATGATTTTAAAATGCATGTTTCTGATATTAATCCAATATTTGTGGGGTAAATGTGCATGTGGCTTAAGCATAAAAGAGAATTTTTTAGCAAATTCAATAAACCTTATGCACTTGACAATGATTGTGTTTTAGGTTTAGGACTAAACTGCAATGGATTTGATCAGGAATAAGAAACCTTATACCAAGTTGTGCAAAAATAAATAATTTCATTCAGGCTACATGTACTAAAATATTCCCAAAGGGAGCATATGTAATTGTGCCAAAAAATAAATAAATACATAAAAATCCTTCCTCTACAATGACAAGGTTGTGGTTATAACCCCTTGCTTGATTGAACCTAGAAACTGACATTGTCACTTCCTGGACATAGAGCTGCCATGGACTGAGGTAAAACAACAAAAACAGTAGAAATGATTCAAGTCTACATCTGTGAGAATCCAGATGAAGGTGCATACCTGATGGGTGATTCTGCAAGTTTGTCACATTATGTTGAAAAGTTTCCCCTGTCAGTGTGGCTGAAGTCTCCGGTGGAGCAGCAGGTGGAGCCAGAGCTCTTCATTGGTCAAGCAGGATCAAACTTCAGTCCTATGTAAGCTCCAAACTTCACGAATTAGTGCAGATCACACAAGATACTTTTCAGCTTTTCTTGTTGTTGTTCATCTAATATTTAAGGACATTTTCTTAACCTCATATTTAAGGAAATCGTTTGACAACAAATGTAATAATTTATTTAAAAATAACAGCATCAGAGACAATTGCAGATAACGGCTTAAAACTCATGTTTTTAACCAAACTGTTTTTTTTACTGCATATTTATACTTATTTAGTCATAAATAATATAATAAATGATTGAATTGTTTGATTTATTCCTGGTCATAATGACAATACAGAGTCAGTTGCTTAGTTATTTAAAAAGACCCAATAGAAAATATAAAAAAATAATACATTAGTAATAGACGGATCATTTAAACATTTAGTTCCAAATAAATTGCTTACATCAGACAAGTAAACTTGTCTTAAATCAAGACACAAATGTTCCCGGAGGAATTCAGTTTAATTGCATGGTTTAATGTTATGTAATTTGTTTATTCATTCATTCAATGGGTTACTACTCGAAGCCCTAGTTATTAACGCATCAATTATTCGAATTAGAAAAACTGCGGCTAATTCTTTATTTCAATGTCATTGTTTTGTCAATCCCCCTGTGATTCAGATCGTGACCACAGAAGGCGCAAAGTCTCTCTTTCGACGGGGCTGCTCTTTAATAAGGATATTTCATCTGGATAGGGAAATTGGCGTCAGTCCATTAAAAGTTACGAGGTCTTTCTCAAATTTTCGGCGTTAGATAATAGCGGTCTATGTATTTATTATATTACTTTTAAAAATTGTGTGCACTTATGCAGTAGTATTTGGAATTGAGCATGAAGCGCATGTTTTTTCCTCGATTTTCCACTAGTGTGAACAGCACAGCGTAAGTTACAGTGCTTCCCTCACTTCTCTGTTTATCTCACTTCTCTCACTTCATGTTTATTATTAGCCAGCATAAGTTGATGAGCCGCGAGGGAGGTGGCTTTGCGTTTACTGCTGCCACAAGCACAGCTCGCATCTTTTAGTTGTGCGCCTGACGCGCGCTGGAGCGCACAGTCCGCATGTCCACGAGCGACTTCAGAGAGAACGCTGCAACTCAACCGAGACCCATTCCAGCTCCGCATTTCAGCTTTACTCGGTACTAAAGCTGTACTTTATAAAACACATGACAGGGTGACTCGGAGGAACGGAGGAATTCTGTCTTCGGCGTCTTCAGAGGAGATTCAGCGTTGAATTAAACTGCAAAATGACCTGTCAAACGCGCAGATGTGCGGAGTGTCAAGAAAGTAGAGCCGTTTAATCGACTATCAACAAACTTCCGTTGCTTTGACTGACATTGACACGCCATGGCATCAGTGTCGTGGAGACACGCGCTTTTCTTCTTGCTAGTTGGTAAGTTGAACTGGTTTGTCCTGTTTGTCTGCATTTCAACCCTATTATGTTTGTTTCTCTGAATTTAATACTGACTGTAAAACGGAGCTATTAAGTAGTGTGTTTATCTGTTTGATTGGTTTGATAGTGGTATAAACAGGTTTGTATTTGTATGAATCCAGTATCCAGCTATGGACTTTGTAGATGATTTTTAATAGTTTATTTGTTAATGGTTTGTAAATTGTATCATCCAACCAAAAATATATATATATTTTATGTAGCTCTCAGGTTAAAAAGTGAACACACTATTCAGGCAACTAATAAAATATGATTTTGTGTTCTTTGGACAAAGGTAATGCATTTTTAAAATAAATGGGCAGTGGACAATGATTTTTTAAATATTATATTATATTTACACAGATGATTATAATATTTACTAGCTAAATTGGGTTTAATATGTTTTTATGTTATGGTCCATTCAGTTAAATTAGGCAGTTGAGATGATTAGGAAAAAAATGGCCCAATTTTTTTTTTATTAATACCTTTTCCATTTTGTTGTTTAATTTTTCACAATTCCATAAATGTTTTACTGTTTAAATTCAGCCAAGAAGTCTATAATATGCTATTTGATGGCAGGTACCATGCGATGTGGCAACTTACTCTGATATGGTGTGATAACAATGCAGGTATAGCATTTTAAATAATTGGATCTTAATTATATATGCTGGCTGTAATGTACTGTAATTTTGAGGAAAAAAACATGTAATATTTGTACGTAGAACACAAATGCTCTTATCCCGTTTAGTCTTTTTTTCATAATACACAGAGGTTTGAAATTTTGCTGAAAGTGAAAAATCCATAAGTGACAAGCCTGCACACTTATGGGTCAATTATTTAATTTTCTAATTAATAATGCATGGCAACCTTCTTCTGTTGGAGAGAATTTATTTTACACTTACCTTAACAAGCTCGCTGAGCTGTTCTGAGCATGACTAACAAGCTGCACTCCGTTTCCCTTGATTTCCTGTCACCATTCAATTGGGATTGCTATATTTACTCTACGAAGATTCATGGCATACTTATAAAGAATTTTAATGCAATTATGAGCGATTCATTGTTGTGAACTCACCTGACTCTCAGTCGAATAATGCACACATGTGACTCTTCCTTTGTGACACAAGTATCTGTCTCTCTGATGGCAGAGGGAAAGACGGGATGCTGATGGATTCAAGTAAGAGAATGAAGCTCATGAAACTGCAGATAAATATTTAATCAGTCTGTAGAAATATGTAACTCTTGAATAAACACTTCTGCTCCAGTTAAGCCTGCTGTGAGTGTCCTATAAAATATGTAGATTTAGCATGGGAATCTTCTGGTTTTAAAACAGCGTCAGGAAGTGAACTCGGGAGGAGTGTATGTTAACTGATGAAATAAAATCTGCTACTCTTTAAAACTATGCAAATAAAAAATGAGATATGCAAGCTTGATTCGATGGGTAGAATTTCAGAATAATATAATATGTAATATGTGTTCCAACAATGTGTTGCATTTTTACCAGGTCTGCAAAGGGCCCTGTAATGATACTACAGCATAAAACTAGTTTCATGACTAATAACACAGTTTAGAGACCCTTTCCTTTACTTTCCATATTTCTTTTCCATATTTTCCAACTTTCTTTGTAGTTTCTTTTCTTTTGTTTTTTAAATTTTTATTTCCTTTCCTTTTCTATCCTTTTTATTTTCCTTTGGTTTTTCCTTTTCATTACATTTCCATATATTAATTTCCGTATATGTCCTCTTCTTTTTCGTTTCCTTTTCCCCTTCCTTTGCCTGTTTTATTCTCCAGCACTTTTTCCTGTCCTCTTTTCTTTTAATTTCCTTTCCCCTTTATCATTCTTCCTTTTTAGATGACTCCTAACCCACTTTCTTTATGGATGGCTATATCCATCTTGTCCTTCAGATATGCACCAGGGGAGTCTGTCAAGTCCCAGGATATTGATGGCATCATGACTGTTTACTGCTGGCACAGAGAAAATGGTGGCTTCATGCTTTTGTTGCGAGCCGAGATAAATGTCAAGCACACTTTTCAAAACCGAACAAAGCTTTCATTGTGTTCTAGACCAGAATTGTACTCTGTCCCACCAAAATTCATCGATCTGACAATTGAAATTCTACCACATAAAACACTAAATACAGTAAAGGACACGTTAGCGGGATGAAGCGGAGCACAAGGATCTTTCCTATACAGTTCCCTAAATGCAGATTAGCATGGTGCATTTCTCTAATTGAGGTGAATAACCTGATGGCAGTGGGCGGGGAGATCTGGACAGCCATAACAAGTGAAGACGAATATATGGCTGCTCTATTTCTTTACGCTTGTCAGGACCGCTTTGTATTTCATTCTCAATGTACTGCCTTAAGCAGTTCTACCCTTGAAATAATTCTGTTTACTAGGTCTTGAATCCAAGTTCATTAGTGAGCATTGTGTGCTAAGAATTTAGCGGTAAATGATTATAGAATTTGTTTTACCAACGGAGCATTTGTAATAACATCCAGAGGGCTGCTGGACCAAACTAAGCATGCTTGATCATGCAGAATGGCAGCTGGAGCTGAACACAACAAATGTATCCATATTTCTTATTAGAGCTAAAAGTCTAGACATGTAGCATAATCGGAAGATATCGCAATAACTTTAGCATGAAGTAACTTTGCAAAAGTGGAATGACTTTGATTGCCTGTGTCTTAAAATATTGACGTGAGCAATGATATTTTGTATTCAAGCTGAAAGAAAAGTAGCTTTTTAAGCTCCTTATATACTTAGATGACCATTTTGCATTATGTTTGACCATGTTGGATCACGTCCATCAGCAATCATATTTTGTGGAAAAGTGTGATGCGTGACCTATTTGGTCAGCATTCAGCATACAGTATTGGAGATTTGAATAATAAAAGCACAGTTAAACATACAAATGTAATAGCAAAAGGTGGAAGTCGTGGCCTAATGGTAGATTGAAATCGACTCATAATCGAAAGGTTGCGAGTTTGAGTCTTGGTCCGGCAGGAATTGTAGGTGGGGGGAGTGAATGTACAGCGCTCTCTCCACCTTCAATACCACGACGAGGTGCCCTTGAGCAAGGCACCGAACCCCCAAATAAATGGCTGCCCACTGCTCCGGGTGTGTGTTCACGGTGTGTGTGTGTGTGTGTGTTCACTGCTGTGTGTGTGCACTTGGATGGGTAAATGCAGAGCATGAATTCCGAGTATGGGTCACCATACTTGGCTGTATGTCATGTCGTCATGTCAAGACTTAATGGGGTTACCTCAAGTTATATTTTTTTAATACAATTTTTATAATACCAAAGAAAGAATGTCTAAAAATAGAATTAAAGATATAGCATTGTCATTCCGCCAGAGACTAGAGCTGTAATTAATTTGGATAGCAGCATAGCTCAATGTTTGATTTTAGGATGATTTGATAAGATAAGTTCACAATTTGATTGACAAAGAAACTCCATAGGACACACATTGAAGTTTACTGGAGTCTTTTGTCTGGAAAAACTCTGAAAAGTAGGAGACTTAAGTAAAAATCTCTGGAGAAAATATATTTTTTTTATATACAGGGTGGAATGGGCATTGAATCCTAGCTCTTGGCCATTGATTGTATAAATAAAAACAGGCAATTTGTGCGCCCTTGAGACACATTTAACATTTGTCTCACTCCAAAAAAAGTGGCGCTTTCTTTAATGCTTTAAGAAACGGGTGTAGCACAGTTAATATTTGATGTCGAACCTGTCGTGTGATGTCAGCAGGGAATCATCATGCTGGAATGTGCAGCTCTCTGCAGCGCTGCTGGATGGGATGGAGCTCCTCCCTGCATTAGCTGATTATTCATTATGCAGATCGAGTTACCCTATAAACTGTGTTGCATCGCTGTGGTATAAATTAGTTTTAAAGGAAAATAAGAGCTGGATTGATTAATCTGCTCAATGGCAGGCTTGAGCTTAAGGCTCAGCAGGCCCCTCTTATCACGCAGGGGACAGACAACATGGCACTGAGTATGAAATTATATGCTGTGAAGTATCATTCTTGGGTCCTTGGTGTGATTGTCTAAAGAGACAGTTAAAGCAGCGTCGGACCCCATGCAGTGTTTAAGACCTCTCTGACAGCAGGAGCTCAGGAAACAAGATCTTTCTCGGCCCTCGAGTGGCATTGGCATCTCAACCGCAACTACTTGCTGTCGAGTTGCAAACCAAACACTTGAGCGAGTCAACAAAAGCATTAATTTCCCTTTAGATTCACATTATCTCCTAAAATATTTTTCATTATCATGGTCTTTTCATAATACAGTAGACCTCAAAGATCAAGGAAAACTTATCATTGGGTGACCCTGCTAAAGATATAACAAATTATTTGTTTTAATGTCTAATAAATTGAAACATGTAATAGATTAAAAAAATATATTATAAGAGCATTAAAATAAATGTTTTGACATCAAAAAAAACTTTTTTTACATCACAGTTTTTGGATGGCTTGATCCTTTTTATAGGGGCCTAGTTGCAATCTAAGTAATTCAAACCCCAAAGGTTACATTTTGTAGAATCTTTGATTCTTGCCTGAAATCTTGACCCATTACTCACTCAAAAAGCTTGCAGATCACTTATAATCGTTGGTTTTCATGTTGCCACTGCTTTAAATAGTGATTTAATGGTTTTTCTCAGTTGCTTTGATCAAAGTTTTTTCCCCCTTGAATACATTGGGATTTTTTTCTTCAAGGTTCTCTGGTACAACACATTTTAAACTCATAAGGCTTCCAGCTGTATATCTAGGAACTTTTAGGCTGGGGTTTGGAAATCTTCTTGTAGCCATAGACTTTCAAACACTGTATAATAAAACAATGTATTCACTATAGCTTTGTGAGAGCTCTTTTGACTTGGCAAAGTTTGCTACTCAAATTTAACACATGCATCGGCTACATTTATGAATGTGTAACAGCTCAAGCCAGTGTTGTGCTAGTTACTAAGAAATAGTAACTAGTTACAGTTACTAGTTACTTCATTCAAAAAGTAACTCAATTACTTTGTTGATTACTTATACCAAAAAGTAATGCATTACTGGTAAAGATTGTTCCCATTAATGCTCTTTTATGCGTTATGGTCTATACAAACACAAAACTGACTTGAACACAGTAACACAGATCCTTTTACAGGCCAACGCAGCTTTCTGGCGTTGAAGAGTAGCTGTGTTTATCCAGTGAGCTGTCATGCCTAGGAAGCTTCTGTTGTGGACAGACCAAATGTCTGCAGTGGTCGCGATGTAGTCTAGCCCCTCAAATGTTGTTTTCAGCTCACTTTCCATTTTTGAATATTCCTTATCCAAGTAGTTTGAAAAAGTTTTTTGTCCCATTTGCCGTGTGCCGCCTAAACATGTTATCATGCTAACGAGCTGCCTGAAAGCCGGTGACTCCACAGTAGAGACAGGCTGCATGTTTTCAACAACATACCGTGCAATAGCTTTGTTGATCTGTCCCTGGCTAACAGTCCGGTTAAAATCTAGTCACTGTTGTTTGGCTGGAGGGGCTTGACTCACTTCGAGTGTGTCTACCGACACCGGGTTTGCTTCTAGCTTCGTCGAGGCATGTAGTTTCCGGAGGTGCTTCGACAGATTGGAGTTGCTGTTTATCGCAGTAGATAGGACCTTCGAACCAGAAAGACACAGCTTACATTTGACTAAAATGTTTTTGTCTTTATGCTCAACTAAAGTGAAATAATGAGCATATTTCCACTTTGAGAAACTCGTCTTGCTCTCGCCTTGACTCACCATGACCGCCGCACATACTTGAATAAACGCAAACATGCCCACTGTGCGTCTTCTTCTTCCCACAATGCGTCGCCGCTGTAAACAGGTTAGGCTGTAGGCTACACTTCAGCCAAAATGAATTAATACAAAAAAGTAATGGACAAACGCACCATATTGTAATGGTAACGGAGTTATTTTATTTAAAAAGTAATGAGTTAGAATACTAGTTACTGTCAAAAGTAACTGCGTTACAGTAACGCGTTACTAGTAACGCGTTATTGCCCAACACTGGCTCAAGCTAATTAAGTCTTGTTATAAGTTTCTAAAGGCTTAGTTGTGTTTTAACACATTTTTTTTCTATTCTAATGCAAACACACAAATTATCTTATTTTCTTTCATAGCTGAATGCTGGCGCTTGATGTAAAGTGCATTTCAATTGCTGCCTACAACAGAGTACAGTGCAAGGTGTCGATTAACTCGTACAGCAGTGAGTCACAGTGACCCGCAGCAAATGGCCCTCTTTAATGGGATCCAGCCGTTGGTCTAATGGCCATGAGTGATCCATCACCTGTACAGCCAGATACGCTGACATTCACGGCCCCAGTAATTGCTTCATCACAAAGGGTCTGTGCCATGTAGATTATTTTGGAATGCCGTGGTGGATGTTGAGCATGTGTGTGTGCATGTGTGATAAGAAGAGTAAATGGTGGCATTTGCTTTATCAATAGTTAGAAACCATGTTACACAATGAGAGGACGATGCAAAGCAAGTGGCAATTTGTACTGGCACATTGCTTGCTTCCATAAATGGCAGACAGTACTTGATCAGGCAGCCAGCATAGTTCACTCGAAACACTACAGAATGTTTTGTATGGGTTGCTTCTTGACTAGGAGTGCTTTATATGACTGTCACCATGTTTTCCCTGCAGCATATTGTAGGCTAATGCTTCTCTTCTGGCACTAATGCAAAAGTTATTGTGCTTTTCTGAAGTAGCCGCCAGCTGTTTTTGTCCATGCTTGGATAGCAGCATCTCTGTACACTTCAATTTTGCATAGACTGGGACATAATAAGATCATACGAGCAGGCGTGGAGAGTCACAGAATACATCCCGCAGAATGCCAAAAAAGAAGTAATATCGTTTATTAAAGGTGTAATCAAAATGCTCTTAAAGGGAGAGTTTACGCAAAAATGAAAATTCTGTCATTGATACCTCACCCTTATGTCGTTTCAAACCCACAGGCCCTTCATTCATCTTCGTAACATAAATTAAGATGTTTTGATGAAATTAGAGAGTTTTTTGAGTTGCATAGACAGCAATGCAATTACCACATTCAAGGCCCAGAAATGTAGTAGGAAGGAACATTGTTAAAACAGTCCATGTGCATGTGATGTGGTACTGTCATGAATGCATGTCGAAGTCTGACGCGGAAGAAAATAAATTGAGTAAAGTCATTATTTTTGTTTTCTTTGCATGCACAATATTCTCGTAGCTTTATAAAATTACGATTGAACCCCTGATGTCACATGGGCTATTTTAATGATGTCTTTGAATGTGGTAATTGCGTTGCCATCTATGCAACTCAAAAAGCTCTCTAATTTCATAAAAAATATCTTAATTTGTTTTACAAAAATGAACGAAGATCTTACAGGTTTTTTTGAATGACATTATTGTGAGTAACAAATAAAAAAATATTCCTTTTTAGGTGAATAGTTATGTGTGTTCACTGCTGTGTGTGTGCACTTTGGATGGGTTAAATGCAAAGCACAAATTCTGAGTATGGATCAAATAATGTAATAAACAGGCAGAAACCAAAATGTACTTCCAATTTTACATTTTATTTATTCTCATTAATTTGAAGAGAATCCTTTGGCTGCCAGGAATGGGCCCACTCCTTGCCACTAAAAACAGAAGTATTTTTTTTTATTTACTGGGTCTTTCCAATAAACAAACATTTTAACAAGTGTGGAGCATACATCATTACAGAAACGTCTTTTATAAGCATAAACAGTTTAAATTTCCATTTATGAAGGACCACAACCATTTGCGAACCAAAACAGATTAATAAGAAATGATTGTAGCAAAAAAAAAATAAAAAAGATAAGCAAAGATAAAGTAAACTAATAATGCCTACATTAATTGATAAAGCAGAAAAACAGAATAATACATACCATATTGGACAGGGCTCCCAGTCAACCAATATTTCTGCTTTGCCCTATCAATCATTTTTTTTAAGAATAGATTAACACACACACACACAGTAATTCAAAAAGACTAAACACACAAAAAAAAGAATCTACCTAACAGTTATGGTATGTATTCGTATGTATTGCCAACACACAAGCAAGTTTCCAAATAATTTATTACACTTTGCATACTGTCTACACTATGCATTTATTTTATGACTTTCTAACCTTTCTCACTCTTTCTCTTACTACACTCCTGATGGGGAACGCCTCTAGGCGAGTGTGGTAGGAGCAATCTGTGAACATCAAAAACATGTTTCATATATTTCTTAGAGTAGGAACAAAATACAGACAACTCAGAAGACTTCAGTAGTGACCAGACCTGCAACGATGACAAGTGATGTTTATCACTACTTGCAAGTTGAACCAGGTTTAACTTGTACCATGGAACCGAACTTGAGAACAGAGGCGGACAGTAGTGCAGTATTTTTAGTCTGCTGTAAAAGTATTTTAAGTGTCAGTACTTTATCAGAGTATTTTCCTTTAGAAAACTTTACTTCACAATATTCCAAAGCATAATATTGTACTTTTTAAAGCACTACGTTCCATATTAAATATAATTTATTTTAATTACATAAGAAATCTATTACTTTCTTACTTTTACCCAAGTAAAAGTAATTCAAATATTTACTTGAGTACAAGAAAGTACTACATGTTTAAAGTTCTTAAGTATTAAAGGTATTAAATAAACTTTAATTTATCTATCAATGCACCAGACATCGCTCACAGGAAGCAACAGTTCGACAAGCGGCAGTCTTTCCACTTCGCACGGTAATCCCCTCACTCTCACAACTGCAAACTTGACTGATGACGCAAATTCTCTTGTGTACGACATGCTTCCTTATATCCTCCTTCTTTCTGCCGTTAATTGAAACACCAATCACGCAAAGTGAAAGTAAAATGATTTCTGTGGCATGGATTTTCCGCATTGCCACAAACTACAGATACTTTTTAAATTGACTAAAGTGAAGTAAAAATACTTCACTGCTGTCCACCTCTGATTGAGAATACTACACTGCTACTTTCTCTACTGCTTGGCAATTCATTTAGGCACAATTTGACACATTAGGCCAGCTGGATTTTATATGATATCTGTTAGGACTAATTATCTGTAGTAGACACAAAAAATAAACAATGGAACTATAGGAAATAACCAGGGGTAAACATAGCAATGTAAACACACTGATAGAAGCATCGGTCATTGCATTTACACGCACTTACTCTTTTGTGGCTTTTTCCTCAGAGGCATATGCCTTGGTCCCTCTGTAGGATACAAGATTACAGCCATCAATATAGTCATATATACACAGGGGAAAAAAGGGACAAAATGCACTTTGAAATGTCTTTTCAACACACTGGAAATACAGTCACAGACAGAACAGAAATGCAGGGGTGCCAATATTTTCGTCCATGCCTGTATGTGTGTCTAGAGACCCCCAAAATATGAGAAAAGGCCATACTCTGTCTTATAGTAAATGTGTGCAAACACGCTGTTTATATTTGGCTCCACTTTTTAAATTACATGCAGGCTCATTAGAATAGTAAGCATTGTAGGCTTCTAGAAGACTCCATCTAAAACGGCTTGTTTCTGACAAACGATGAACTATAAATGGCCAGTTTAAGAAACAAGGATTTTTCGTAACTGTGGATAATGCAAAATTACTCTAGTGGAGCATCAGAATAAAAATATAGAACTGGAAATGAGCATAATAGGTCTCCTTTAAATTAAATTTAATTAATTGAATTCCTTAAGAGAATCTGCTTGACTAATGAGCTATGGCAATACATAGTTACCAGAACCACCAATAATTACCCTACAAACAGTATTTACATACCTGACTTTTTCTTTTTGTTAGTGAGATCAACTGGGCCCATGGCTGACCCTGTGAAGACAGCAGTGGTTTTGGAGAAATAAAATTACTTATATACCAAATAAAGCTTAAACATATTTAAAATACATTAAGATCACAACATCAGACAAGTGCAGCAGTACATGTACATCTAATAGGTGTAAAGTACACCTTAAGGTTGATTTTGTGTTTTTGTTTTTGTTTTTGCTTATGCCCATACTGTTTGTAATAATCACAATTTGTTTTAACAAGTGCTGATCCTTTGCTGACTTGTTCAGGGAACGCAAGGGGTGGGTAAATGGTGGTGTGATCTTAATATTGTTAATTCTGAAATGTAGCGTCAAAGGTCTGTAATAAGCAGTGGCCTTTTCCACCATATTAACATTCATTGGCAGCTACCATCGGGAGTGTGTGCCTGTAGAATACAAGTGAGTCCATACAAGTTTCACACACTGCCGAGGGACCGACATATGCTGCCGAACCAGCAGTAAACTAACGTTAGGGAGCTGAAGAGCCTGAAGTGACACCATGGCTGCTGTATTTATTCATTTATTTTGTTTCAGGGGGAATTTTTTAATAATGTTCGGTGTTTCATACATGTGAATGAGACATGAGGTAGGAGTTTGATATGGTTTGTGAACCAGCAGTAGTCAGACAGTGCGCGTTCATGTGTTTTGGGGGAGTTACTTTGGTGAGAGCCCTGATAGGAGAGATAGGATTTTTTTCAGTTGGATACTTTCAAAATCTAGCTACTCTGGCTGGTTTCTCTAACATTGCCTATCAAAGCTTTAACAGCGTAACAACAATGCCCCTGATTTATAAGTGTACGAAAAAAACAAACAAAGGAATAGTACTTTCAGCATTCGATATAGTAGTATATTTTATTCGATTTATGATAGACTCACAAAATTCATTTCAACACCCCTAGTGCAGATAGATATCATCTAATTATGTAATATCAGATGGATTTTTCCTGTAGATTACCCATAGAAATTGAGAACCTTGTTAGTTTTACTTTAGTAACATGCAGCAAAAAAGATATAGCATGACATGTTTGAGTTATTTTCCGCTACTTGGCATTATTCGTCCTGCAGTGTGACTATTTCACATGCGCACATTGCAATGTCAGATGATGAAAATATATTTATTTATTTATTTAGTCATTTAGCAGACGCTTTTATCCAAAGCGACTTACAAATGAGGACATTATATGAGCAATCAAAACCAACAAAAGAGCAACAACATGCAAGTGCTATTACAAGTCCTGGTTAGCCTAACGTAGGAAGGTGTTTTTTTGTTAGTTTTTTTAAGAAAACGAGTATATAGAATATAGAAAGAAGAAACCTAGAATTAGTTTTACAAGAAAAGCTAGCAGTTAGAGAATAAATATGCAATTGATACAGGGTCAAATGTGTCTGTGTTTAAAAAAAAAACAAGAAGACAGATTAGATCAAATAAAATTAGAATAGAGAGTGCTAGAGTTAGAGGGTCAAATAAAGATGGAAGAGATGTGTTTTTAGCCGTTTCTTGAAGATGGGTAAGGATTCAGCTGCTCGGATTGAGTTGGGCAGGTCATTCCACCAGATGGGAACAGTTAATGAAAAAGTCTGTGAAAGTGATTTTGTGCCTCTTTGGGATGGTACAGTAATGCGTCGCTCACTTGCAGAACGCAAGCTTCTAGAGGGCATATAAGTCTGAAGTAATGCATTTAGGTAAAGGGGTGCAGAGCCAGAGGTGGTTCTGTAGGCAATAATTAATTCCTTGAATTTAATGTGAGCAGCTATTGGTAGCCAGTGCAAATTGATGAACAGTGGTGTGACGTGCGTTCTTTTCGGCTCATTAAAGATTAATCTTGCAGCAGTATTTTGGATTAATTGTAGAGGTTTGATGGAACTGGCTGGAAGACCTGCCAAGAGAGTATTGCAATAGTCAAGTCTGGACAGAACAAGAGCCTGAACAAGGAGTTGTGTTGCATGTTCCGAGAGAAAGGGACTGATCTTCTTAATATTATATAATGCAAATCTACAGGACCGGGCAGTTTTAGTAATGTGGTCTGAGAAATTCAGCAATTATCATCAATCACAACTCCAAGGTTTCTGGCTGTTTTTGAAGGAGTTATGGTTGATGAGCCTAATTGGAAGGTGAAATTGTGATGAAACGATGGGTTTGCTGAAACAACAAGCAGTTCTGTCTTAGCTAGGTTTAGTTGAAGGTGATGGTCCTTCATCCAGCTAGAAATGTCCGCTAGACATGCTGAGATGCAAGCAGCTATCATCAGATCATCAGGATGGAATGAGAGGTAGAGTTGAGCGTCATCAGCATAGCAGTGATATGAAAAGCCATGTTTCTGAATGACAGAACCTAGTGAAGCCATGTAGACAGAAAAGAGAAGTGGTCCAAGAACTGAGCCCTGTGGCACCCCTGTAGCTAGATGTTGCGACTTGGATACCTCACCTCTCCAAGATACTTTGAAGGACCTATCTGAGAGGTAAGAGTCAAACCACTGGAGTGCCGTTCCTGAGATGCCCTTTCTCAATAGGGTTGACAGGACTATCTGGTGGTTGACCGTATCAAAAGCAGCGGACAGATCCTGCAATATAAGTAATGAAGACTTGGAAGCCGTTCTTGCAAGTCTTAGGTCTTCAACAACTGAGAGCAAGGCAGTTTCGGTGGAATGTCCACTTCTGAAGCCAGATTGGTTACTGTCCAGGAGGTTGTTCTGTGTAACAAAGGCAGTGACTTGGTTGAACAACTTGTTCAAGTGTTTTTGCAATAAAAGGTAGAAGGGAAACCAGTCTATAGTTCCCTAAAAGAGTTGGGTTAAGAGTGGGTTTCTTAAGAAGTGGGGTTATACGAGCCTGTTTAAATATATTAGATATATCATGCAGCCCTTACCTTCATAAAGCTCTATGGGGAAAAACACTAGAAGTCGAGTAATGAAAAAGCCTTTCAACTTCATACGTCAAGCCTTTACAAATTTAAACTATAGCTCTTTAAATCTGTTCTAATTACCTTGTCCCTCCATAGTGCTCATCTGCTCCACCTGCACCTTCATTATGGTCGCCTGCCCCTCCATGATGCTTATCTGCTCCACCTGCCCCTCCATAGTGCTCATCTGCTCCGCCTGCCCCACTGTAGTGCTTATCTGCTCCACCTGCCCCTCCATAGTGCTCATCTGCTCGGCCTGCCCCACTGTATTGCTTATCCGCTCCACCTGCCCCACTGTAGTGCTCATCTGCCCCTCCATTATGGTCGCCTGCTCCACTGTAGTGCTCATCTGCTCCACCAGCATGTTCCTTGTCTCTTCAACCTGTGTGTTCCTCACCTCCTCCCGGTTGCTTGTGTTCTCCAATGAGCCACAGGGTGTGAGGTGCAGCGTAATCAGCTGATCATCATTGACACTGGAATCCTGGTTCCAACCTGTGCAAGTTAAACAAGTGTTTTGTTTTGCTTACTTAAAACAGATGCAGTTCAAACTCATGGTTAACCTCTATGTTTGAAGTGTTAATCTGTTTGAATCGTACAATCCAATTTTGTGGGTTTGTGGGTGCTAAACTGCAAATGTGGTCAGCTGGAATTTGACATACATGTGCTGTACTCTTCCCATCATTCCCAAAAGCTTGCTCTCTTTTGGGGAGTGAATAAGACAATTGTTTAAGGGATACTTCACTCTAAAACTAAATTTCAGTCATCAATGACTGATAAATATGAATAAATACCAAAGTTACTTTCAAACTTCACAATAGTATGCAGAGGAAAACGGTGGCAGTGGACAGGTAGAAAAGTTTTTGGAGACAGTTGTCTTACAATTTGCAGGCTAGTTTGCCAAATCTTACAAAATGGTTTGAGGGAGAGCTGTGTCTAAGGATAAATTAATGTTTAAAAACTGTAATTGTATGATAAGACCCAGTATTGTGCTAACAAACTCTGTGTTGGTTACATAAAAATGGAAACCTCTCCCAAGTTTCTACTGTCAAGGAGGTTAGGAGTTGACGACTGAATTTATGTTTTAGAGGGCGGACATCGCTTTAAGATTTAGGCCTAAACATTGATAAAAAATATTTTGCATACTCAACACAAGTTGTGAACTGTGACTTTAAAATGATAGTGCATGCATCTTACCTTACCTTCACAGAGGTATTCATGAAATGAACCTATCTTCTGAAGGTAGTCCTGGGCATAGGTGGAGAGTGTGCAGCTAGGGGTTAGTATTTCACACTTGTTTTCTTTCTTTTTGGTTTCCTTGCCAAGAAGCAAAACTGGCTTGTATCCAATGGCATGGAGTTTCTCAAGCTGCAATAACAACATTGTGTATTTTTAAAGTAATAGAAAGATAACAGCAAAACAAAAAAACCTAAGCATATTAGTTATTGAGAATATATAACATTATTGATGAATGCATACAGGTTAATGCGATTCAGGATTTTTTACTCTATGGTGAGTTTAGCTTTTGTATAACCAAGTACGTGCAACCAAGAAAGGCTGATACAGTAGAAGCAAAAAACAACTCTTCTATATACAGTAGGAATAAAAAGCAAAAATATTAATCTGAAACCATGAGGGTATCATAGAACTTTCTGCAACATTAGTAGCTCAGGTTAAGCACCTACATTGGCGAGATTGTGTAACCACTGTACAATTGGACAATAACAATCTACAGATTTATTCAAAATAACATCCTTTGTGATTATATGGCCAAATGGGTGAATGCTCCACACATACATTTAAAGCTGACATCTGCACATTGTGAAGAGCTTTAAATACTACAGTATGAATGTAGTAGAATGAATGCAGTCCATTGGTCATCCCCTTGATAAGAAAGTTTGATTATTATATGTGACCCTGGACCAAAAAAGCAGTCTTAAGTCGCTGGAGTATATTTGTAGCAATAGCCAAAAATACATTGTATGGGTCAAAATGATCAATTTTACTTTTATGCCAAAAATCATTAAGAAATTAAGTAAAGATTATGTTCCATGAAGATATTTAGTGAACTTCCTACCGTAAATATATCAAACTTAATTTTTGATCAGTAGTATGCATAGCTAAGAACTTAATTTAGTCAACTTTAAAGGTGATTTTCTCAATATTTCAAAAAAATTTCCACACTCAGATTCAAGATTTTAAAATAGTTGTATTTGGCCAAATATTGTCATATCCTAACAAACCATACGTCAATGGAAAGCTTATTTATTCAGCTTTCAGATTATGCAGAAATCACAATTTTGAAAAATTGACACTTTTGACTGGTTTTGTGATCCAGGGTAACATATTGCACCTGTGATTCTGTCATAATGCATACCTCTGTTTTTTATTAATCCAGAATTCCCAACACTTATATTTGCTGTGTGTTTGTTGTGGTAGCTAATTTAGGACTGTGATGTGTTAAGGCTAAAATGTGATTATTTAAGGGTTTTACCACTGAAATAAAACATTCTTTGCAAATTGACATTCTTGCAAAATCACATTTACATCTGCCTTCAAAGCTTATAGTTAAATTTTACTTTTAAATTTGTGTTGATATAAAATATATAAAATAATAATAATAATAATGCCTTTCTGACCTTGCACTGGCATGATCACTTAATCAAAAATGGTACCACTGAATTTATCCCGACAGTTTAATGTCCCACAAGAAATTGTACATACCATGACAATTGCTTCATCCTTGATGGATGCAACGTTATGGTTCTTCTTACGACCAACAACCCATTCCTCTCGCTTCTCATCAAACCTCTGAAGCTTCTTCTTGAGCCGCTGCTTCAGAGGCTGCTCATTTTTACAATTCAAACAGATCTTCTGTGCACAAAATAAAATACCCTGACAAAAGGGACAAATCTTTTTTGTAGACCCCCCTGGCATTGTGAGAGGTACAGACAGACAGACAGACAGATATACAGAGGGATAGATAGATAGATAGATAGATAGATAGATAGATAGATAGATAGATAGATAGATAGATAGAGGTTGGCTCTTAAAAGTGCCTTTGGGTTCAGTAAATCAGGTGTAGCTATGTTTGGACAGGTGACTCGTTTGACAGGATCTGCAAGGGAGAACAGAAAATGTAAATTATGTAGTGTAGAGTATAGAGTAGAGTACCCCAATAGTTAGAGGTTCTAACTAATTAAGGTAAATTACTAAAAATTCAAGATTTTCCAATTTCCTGTATGACCGTTAAAAGGCATGTAACATGCGTCTGTGGTTCCTCATCCCAGATTTAAAGGAAACTTTATGTGCAGTAACTTTAGGCAAAGTTATATTGTTATTACTGACACATTACAGTGAAGTTGTGGGTGAACCACGATGATCGAGAGAAAATGTCATCGTCTAAAGCTCACACAATAATGCAATGTTCCATGCTAAGTTACTCTTCAGCTGATATAACTTAAACTACACTTAGCTTTTACTAGTAATCATTACTAGTATTATTTTTTTCATTTGTGTTCACCTGTATTGGTTCTTTTGATTTCTCCCAACTTCACTGACTAATTATATCTACACCTGTTAATTATACAGACTCTGAGGAAGGCTGAAGGCCCAAATGCACCAGTGTGCAGTGTTTTAGTTATGTTTCTATTAATAGTGACGATGGACAAGAAGTGAATAAAGGCTTTTTAACTTTTTTGAACCGGAAGAAGTGCTTTGGATTTCTTTCTATTAATAGAGTTAGCTTAAATTGAAGTTAGCTAGCCCCGTTTAGCAAGCCTAATTTCACAAGTGTTTTTATTTTTTATTATATATATTATTATTATTATTATTTTTTTCGCTGATAAGGAGTAAACCATTGGTCGGGCTTTGATTGTTGCTCTAATATTTAAACCATGTGAGTTTAATGGCAAAGAAAGGCATCAATTACAAAATTTAAACAAAACGTGATTAGTAATAAGCTCGTGACTTACCTGGACAGTGGTTTGAGCGCAATGATGCCGCGGGACGTATCCGGAGACGGAGGATCATGGGTAATGCTGACAGAAATGCCAAATGTAATCTTTTTCCACATTTTTATCAGAGAATGAGGCAGAAAATATATTTTATAATTTCTATACTGTAATAAATGTGTGTGTCCCTAATTAACGCAGTCTCATATATTTATGTATATAAAGGGTACGATTTGTGGAGAAAAAAAAACTGGTGTGGGCTTTTGAAAAAAAATATGAGATGTTTTTAATACGACGAAAACTGTATTTTCGGTGATCACAGTTTAATAAAAATCATTGTACGTTAGGCCTGTTAGAAATGATTCACTGTTTCGAAGCGCTCCAGGCGAAATGATTCACTCTTTCGAAGCGCTCCAATCGGATCGTGTATCGCGAATCATTTCATTCAGATAAGATATGTGTATATTTGACTGCAAGGAACCACTGACGATGGTTTGTAATAGCGAGTAGCTTACAGAATATAAAGCAATAAAACAAAGATAAAATATCCTGATTCAATGTTGAGCAGTAGTGCTTGAATATTTAAAAAAGAAAGAAAGAAAAAATACAACGTCTGTGGTACCCAGTGGCAAAAAGAAACGTGGTGGAGGGCACGAAAGATATTTCCTATTGAAATACATTAGATGGAAAGTCGTGCTGAGTGACACGAAAAAAGAGGGAAATTCGTGTCCATGAACACGAATCAATAGATTAAATTACACTGATAAAAATGATTTTGTGCTGAAGTAAATACTACATAAAAACAAATGTAATTTCTACATGGAATTATTTAGTTCAGGCAATAATTAAAAAAGGAGTAAAATCTATATTAGTACTCAATTTATGCTTGTAGAAATTACAATTTGAACTTATAAGTATATTTTACCTGAAATTGTTTGTTATGTTTACAAGGATTCTTTAAGTAAATATCAAAGTTATGATACCGTTTTTCCCATCATGCACTGGGGCATGAATAATTAAAAAGGTTACACTTTTCACTGTTTTTGAGTTGTATTTACACTGTTTTATGGTAGCTTTTGAGGTTAGGTTTAGTAACTTACTATTTTGTGACATATGGAGTTCATTTTCTACTCAAAATGACCCATTCATACTCAAACAATAACCACTGATTGTTACCATCATTGTGTATGGTGTACCAAGTATTGATGTCTCTGAGTTCATTTGGGTAATAATTCTATTGAGTGGACATATTATCTTAGAAAGGATAACAAGCTGTCTACTTGTTTATTTATATGTGCGTAAGTGAACCACATGCTTTAATAGCATGGTTATATTTAGTGCTATGTTGTTTGAGTAAAGTTTATAAACCGTGACTAAGTGAAATGTACTTGAAAATTGCCGATTTAACTTAAAATAATTACGTAGAAATTACTCATCAAACTCTAACTGGCAATGTTAAATGTACTTATTTTCTTTGGTAATTTTAAATAAGATAACTAGGATTATTGTGTAGTAAAATATATAACCAAACAGTCAATACAATTTACTGGGAAATTCCAAGTAAACTTTACTTGAGATTTTCTAATTAAAGCTACAGTTCCTTGTGTTTAGTTTTTACTTGGGAATTCTATTGAAATTACTCACATTTTCTAAGTGAGAAAACTTTCCTAACTTTTTTCAAGTAAATCCTACTCCAAATTGTTTTCAGTGTACGTGACTATATCACGAACTGCCGTGAGACTGGGTTGGTTCATTAGCACTATAATGTACATTTTGTTGAACAGAGTATTACATAGGGTACATACAATTATTTTTTATTTGTGATGGGTTTTAAGGTTTTTGAAATATGCTGTCTCCTTAAATATTTTCATTTTTATACAGGGTTCGTTCGTACAAATTTTTACCAATACATTTGCATAACTTTTGAGACAATATGACCTAATGGTCCAATATTTCACAATTAGAATAAAAATCTGTTCATATCATCAGTAACAAGCTGAGCTTCAGAGCCCTGCATTTCAGCCTAAACCCAAAGGGCCCTGACTAATTTACGGCTTTGGGACAATTTTCAGGTCATAGCTCAGACGCGGGCCGGGTATTGGGCTTGTTTTAATCTTCCTCCTTATTTTTATATTTTAGACATCCATCAGTTATAATGGTGATGAAAAGTATTTGCAGCGCTGGTGGAAACAACACGAGACTGTGCTACCGCGACTGTCAAGAGCGGCTCAGATGGTGTTTCGTGTGCAGCAGCGCAGCAGCAGCGAGGGCGAGTGCCTTCAGTGCAGCTGGATTGATCCGCTGGATTGATCCGCGTTCAATCGCACGCAGTAGGCTAAAGCGTGCCGCAAAGCCCCAGCAAAAGTAATTACCATTGTCGTGAGGAAATAGTAAGGAGAAATGTGTAGCAAAGATGAAATTGACGACACTGACTCACCATCTCCTCATTGGATGCGTGTTTAGAGAGAAATACTTCTTTATGGATTAGCCTACATAATGAAAGAGTTTTTGTTTTAGATTTGAATTATTTTGTTTTAAAGTAAAAATGTAAAGCTTTCTAGATATTTATCATGTCTATGAGGCAAGTACTCAGTTCATTATTGTGAAGCACTTTGTTCAAGACGCAAATAAAGTGCACACAAATAAACATAGACCCTTTACAGTCCCAAATGGTGTATAAATCTTACCTTCAACTGACTGTCTGCTGCTGGCCGCTTGGACATTACTTTAAAAAACAAAAACTTGAATTTAACCAACAAAAAATGTTCCAGACATATTTCTAAATTACCTTAATAAAGAAACTAAAAATATATAACCACTTTGCCATTAAAAGAGAGTTCTGATAATATTTCTGATAAGCTGTTGGACAAGGGCCTATATTTAAGGCCCATGCAGGGCTCGACAGCGCATTTTTGGTACTGTACTCAATTTGGCAAGGCGGCTTTATACGTGCGTGTGTGCTTTGGCGTTGGCTTTGGATGTGACTGAACGCAGGAAACCGCCTCTAGAGCATGTGAGTACCGAATGGCTTAAAAAGAGTAAAAGACGTGCAAGTAATACATTTTTGTGAAGATGCAACAATTAGCCAAGTGACAATTCTGTCAACTGTTCCTAAATGCGAGTGAAAGTCTTATCGCAGCATGCAGCAGCTCTCATAGCGCAGACGCGCTGATGTGAAGCCGCTTTAAGAGAAAGTCAAAGAGAGAAGACGCGGTGCTATCAGTAATAATAAATCACCCACGCTCTTTTCAAATGATTGATTTGATCTGATAGTCTGTGTGGATTTATTTACTGATCTAACCTACATGCTATATTGAATAAATGAGTGCAGGAATTTCACTCATTATAAACTTGAAAGCCGTGGGAATGAGTAATCTTACTCCTAATGCTTTGTGCAATCCCACTCCGAAATTCAGGACCTGATTAAAAACAATTATATTATACTGAGGATTGTTAAATAGATTTCCATGACTTTTCCAAAATGTTTTGGGTTGATTCAGTTTTCCAAACTTTTCCAGGCCTGAAAATTGCTGTTTTAAAATTCCATGACTTGTCCAGGTTTATCATGACCGTACGAACTCTGTATATAAGTGGAATTAAACCTGGTATTGCACAAAGCAAACACTGAGACACCGATATTCTTTACTGCTTAATAAAATACATTTCAAGAATATTTGCTTTATTTATGTTATCACTGCATTTGTTGTGGCACATAATATTAAGTTAAAAAGTAATATTGATAGCTCAAATTTTATAGTATGACATTTTGCCCCACCACTTTTGGAGTAGTGGTGCCACCCCTGAAACCCCTTGCAGAATCTTGGAAAATGTGAGGGGCTGTCACGTGATGAACGAACGACTCAAACCCGAAGACTCAAAAGGTGAACTAATCAATTCTATTTCCGGCTCATACTGGATTAGTCACGTGATGAACGAACGACTCGGAAAAAAAACATCTCGAAAAACCCGAAGGCTCGAAACAGGTGAACTAATTCCAGTACAGCCCCTATAGGATGGTGCGCGTGCGCAACTGAACGAATCACTCCCCAAGACGACTCGTTCTTCTCGACTCACATTAAAGATTCTTTCAAAATTAACACGATGCATGGGTGCATACAGCCTACAGCCTAGCCTACTGTTAGTACCATTTCAAACACTGCCCCCAAATGTATTTACACATTTGATAGATTATTTATTCATTTATATTTAATAGTCGTTCTGCATAGGAACATTACGGCAGCAATCGTGGTATACATGGATGTGTATGGGAAATGAAGTTTTATAACACGGTGTTTCAGCTACCCTTTGGAAGGAGACGTCAGACTCCTGAAACTACACATCCCAGAATGCACCTCCCCGTCAGCCAATATCCAGTCTGCCAGAAGTGAAAGGAATGAGTGCAATTCAAACGCAGTGGATTTATTGGGTTAATTTACAAGGCCATAGTCAAGAGCATCCAACACTAGATACTTTAAAGCCATGTTGGGAAAAAGAGAGGAAGAAAATTAAAAGTTTTGGATGGACAGTGATACAGAAAGCAACAGAACTTAAAGTTAATCAGTTCAATGTTAGTCCAACTGTCCCGTTACCAGTAATAAAACCTTGGTTACTTTTAGATGCTATAGTAGATTTTACATTGTTAGAACAGAAAATCAAGGGTAATGAGTATAATTTATATAATGTGCAGAAATATATTAATGAGCTATGTTCAGATCTACACAGATGCATCAAAGAGTTTAGACAATAAGATAGGAGTAGCGTTTACTGTTCCAGAATTTCACTTATCGGTAAGGAAAAGGACCAGTGATGAGTTATCTGTTTATACAGGGGAAATGATTGCACTATTATTAGCAATACAGTGGATAGAAGAGATAAGACCTTTGAAATCAGTTATTTGTTCAGATTCATGTGCATCATTGGCTAGTTTACTATACAGTCACTCGGAAAGTAGACCAGACATTTTAATGGAAATAATGCAAACGTTATACAGAATTCAAATGATGGGTATTACAGTGGTATTTTTATGGGTGCCTGCACATATTGGTATCCAAGGAAATGAAACTGCAGATAAAGAAGCAAAAGCAGCAGTAAAGAACAACGACATTTACGTAATTGTTAATCTAAGTAAGAGTGAAATCAAGAGTATTATTAAGAAAAGGCTGAAGGAAAGGTGGCAAAAACAATGGGATAAGGAGAAAAAAGGTCGATGGTTTTACAGAATTCAAAGGAAAGTGGGAGAGATGAGAAGTGCAGGGAAAAACAGAAGAGATGAAATAGTAATATCAAGGATGAGATTTGGACACACAAGATTAAATAGTACACTTTATAAAATGGGTAAACATGATACGGGAAGGTGTGAATTTTGTGGGCAAGAAGAATCAGTGGAACATGTTATTTTGTACTGTCAGAAATACGAAACTGAAAGAAGGATTCTAATGCAAAATTTAGAAAAAATAAAAATGCAATTTAAACTTAGAGATATATTACAAAATGACTCGAGAAATGAATGCTATAGTTTTATTTTTCAGTACCTTAAAATAACAAAATTGTGGGAGAGAATATAAAAAAAAAAAAAAAAGGGGGGAAGGTAGTAAGTCATTTTGATCCACACTCCATACCAGTTGGTGGCGGAAATACACTATTTTGTTGTTTGTCAACCGCCAATACATTTTAAGAAGAAGAAGAAGAACGCAGTGGATTTAAGGGCCTGAACCTTTCAGGTTGGTGGTATTTAAAGATTAAGAGCACTTTCTTTAGAGCACTTTTCTGTTTGTCTTTACTTAATAGATTCAAACTAGTGCATGATATTTGGCGAGAGCGTGTGGGTGAAATGCGCGGATATTACAGGCAGTAACGTTACTGAATGAGACAGAAGTTGCTGTGTTTGAGTCGTGACTTATGGAAATGTAATGCACCTTTTAATATATATTTCACAAAAACACAAATACAATGACTTATTAGTTGATATGTAAGACGAGTATCCGACCCATTTTTTTAACTATCGACGTTTTAGGTTAAAATGTATATTTGATATAGGCCTATTATAAGTGGTCGCTTTTTTGTAGATTTTAATCACATTTTACGCTTCACTAACTTGTAATTGATTCTGTGTTGTTGTGACAAAAGAATTTAGAAGAAAAATATACTATACAGTTATTGAGGTTATAAAAACTCTGTGCATATTATTTATAAATTAATTTGCACAGTTCTTAAATAGTCTTAGCTGGAGTACACATGTCAACTTCGCTAATATATTTCAAGTCAAGTGTTCACGTCTCTTTCAGGTGCATCATGTGGGCACGTGTGGGTTTGATGGGTTCAGTGGCCCTTGGGTCAATGTACTGGTCTCAAAAGAATAAGACTGAAACCTCTCCATACGAGCTTAAATTAATTCAAGTTTTATTCAGACATGGAGCGAGAACGCCACTGAAATCTATACCAGATGTGTTGGAGGTAAGAGGGCTGAATAGTGTCAATGCAATGCCCAAAGTTACACCATATTAATTTTTTTTATGGCTTAAAAATGGTAAGGATAAGAAAAGATTAGGTTAAAAACACAAGAATCTAGAGAATGCACAAATGTGCCATTTATTAATTGGTTAAACGTCTCAGAATAATTTGTCAATCTTAATAGCATGCTTTTTACTCCCAGACAGTGGCACTGTCATATGTCTGTAATAGTCCACATGTTGATGCCAATTATATCCAGTATGACGCATGGTTTCTGCATCCCTAGGCACAATGGGTCCCTGAGCTACTTCAAGCGCCAGCTCATACAGAAATAGACTATATGGTTACAGACTTGCATGGGGGGCCCAGACCCCCAGCTCCTGTGGAGGACAGCTACAGATCCAAAATCTTGACAGTGAGTTTGTGTTTATGCATTTGTGTCAAATCCTTGTAGAAGGGAGAGTGTGTTTTACACACAGTATTAGAAAGGGCTCAGCCTATGGGTTGTCTACTGAAAGGCAAATTTGGCTTAAAAAGGGCCATGGCCAAACTATCTAACATGTCCAATTAACAGGTTTGGTGATTACGGAGATTTCAAAGCACAGAAATATTAAAGGAATAGTTAACCCAAAAATGTACATTTGCTGACCATCAGGCCATCCATCTCGGATGAGTGTGTTTCTTCATCAATGCCGAGTTGAAGAAATTTAGCGAATTTAATTCACTAATAGATCCTCTGCAATTGATGGGTGCCGTCAGGATGGGAGTATTATATTTTGTATTGCTTTTGTTTTTAAACAGCGCTTGAACTTTGCATATTTCTCTCCTGATTCAGACAACATCACTGAAGTTTGAAGTACTTAATGATGGATTTGTTTCTTACAAACATGCAGCTTTTCGCTTCACAATATGTTAAATTGATGGAGTCGTGTGGATTATTGTAATGTTTTTATCAGCTATTTGAATTCTGATGGCACCCATTCACTGCTGGGGGTCCTTTGGTGAGCAAGTGATATAATGCTAAATTTTTCAAAATTTTTAGGTGAAAAAACAAACTCATCTGTTTCTTGGATGGCCTGAGGGTGAGTACATTTTCATTTTTAGGTTAACTATTCCTTTAATGCTACTCCGTACGTTCACATTCTAGAGATATGTGTGCTTTCAACTTCGTGGGAACAGTTTGACAATACTCCAGCATGACAATGCTCCTGTGCACAAAGCGAGGTCAAAAAAAGAAAAGGTTTTATTGAGTCTGGTGTAGATGAATTTGACTGACCTGCAACAAAGCTCAGACCTGAAACCCATTGAACAGCTTTGGGATTGCAACTAAAAACCCATTACCCACATCAGTTATGCTGTTGTGTCTGAATGGGAGAAAATCCCTACAGCTATATTCTAACATATAATGGAAAACTTTCAGTGAAAATGTTCAACAAACATATACTGTATATGGGATGTTGTTTGGATGTCCACAGGTACATCTAAAAAAAAAAATAATATGGTGAAAAAGTTAATTTTATTTCAAAAAGTGAAACTTTCATATATTTTAGATTCATTACATGTAAAGTAAAACTCTTCAAAAGGTTTTTTGTTTTAATTTTGATAATTAGAGCTTACAGCTAATGAAAGTAAAAAAAACAGTATCTCAAAATATTAGAATATTTACATTTGAGTTTCAATAAATGACCATCCATACAGTATAAATTGTGGGTATCTCTTGTTCTTTGAAACCACAATAATGGGGAGCACTGCTGACTTGGCAATGATCCAGAAGACGATCATTGACACCCTCCACAAAGAGGGTAAGTCACAGAGGGTCATTACTGAAAGGGGTGGCTGTTCAGGGAGTGCTGTATCAAAGCATATCAAATGCAAAGTTGACTGGAAGGAAGAAATTGGGTAGGAAAATGTGCACAAGCAACAGGGATGACCACAAGCTTGAGAATACGGTCAAGCAAAGCTGAATCAAAACACTTGGGAGAGCTTCACAAGGAGTGGACTGAAGCTGGAGTCAGTGCATCAAGAGATACCACGCTCAGACATCTTCAGGAAAAGGGCTACCAAGCCACTTCTGAAACAGAAACATCGTCAGAAGCATCTTACCTGGGCTAAGGAGAAAAATCATGTGGTTTTTCAGTGGTCCAAAGTCATCTTTTCAGATGAAAGTCAATTTTGCATTAAATTTGGAAATCAAGGTCCCAGAGTCTGGAGGAAGAATGGAGAGGCACAGAATCCATGTTGCTTGAAGTCCAGTGTGAAGTTTCCACAGTCAGTGATGATTTGGGCTGCCATGTCATCTGCTGGTGTTCGTCCACTGTGTTTTCTGAAGTCCACAGTCAACGCAGCCATGTACCAGGAAATTTTAGAGCACTTCATGCTTCCTTCTGCTGACAAGCTTTATGGAGATGCTGATTTCATTTTCCAGCAGGACTTGGCACCTGCCCACACTGCCAAAGGTACCAAAAGCTGGTTATATGACCATGGTGCTACTGTGCTTGATTGGCCAGCAAACTCGCCTGATCTGAACCCCGTAGATAATCTATGGGGTATTGTCAAGAGGAAGATGAGAAACACAGACCCAACAATGCAGATGACCTGAAAGCCGCTATCAAAGCAACCTGGGCTTCCATTACACCTGAGCAGTGCCACTGGCTGATTGCCTCATGCCACGCCACATTGATGCAGTAATTCATGCAAAAGGAGGCCCAACCAAGTACTGAGTGCATAGAAATGAACATACTTTTCCGAAGCCTGACATTTCTGTTTAAAATATCCTTTTTTTATTGATCTTATGTAATATTCTAATTTTCTGAGACACTAAATTTTGGGTTTTCATCATCTGTAAGCCATAATCATAATCAGTGAAAAATGTCACACTCTGTAATGAATCTATATAATATATGGATTTCACTTTCAGAAATGAGTGACAAAAAATATTGACCTTTTTCATGATATTCAATTTTTTTTAGATGTACCTGTAATTTTGGCCCTATAGTGTCATTTTCAGGAATGTTTGTGTAGCGTTTTGAGTGCTTGTTTGGAATGAAGTGGATCGATGCTACAGTAAATGGCAGTTTCATACCAGACATGATGTAAACATACTTAACTGTGTGTTTAGATGAAAATTGTGCCAGACTGTCATATTAAAAAAAATAATGACTTCTACTTCCATAGGGTGGAACTTATCCAGGTCAGCTGACCACACTGGGCATGCAACAGCTGTATGATCTAGGAGTGAGGTTACGAAAGAAATACATACAAGAAGAGCCCTTCCTCACACCTTCTTTCAACCCTAAAGAAGTTTAGTGAGTGCAGTTGATGATTCTTTATTTAAATATATAATTTATGCTTAACATGAACTAACAACAAAAAATACTTCTAAAGCATTTTTAAATCTTAGTTTGTTAATTTTAACATTTACTAATATGTTATTAAAGCCAAAGGTTATATCTGTTAATATTATTTGATGGACCTGAGCTAACATGAACAGTTGTATTTTTATTACTGAACGTTCATGAATTCTGTATCTTAAGGTTTTGACTCACCCTCATTTCATTTCAAACCCATAAGACTTTGGCTATTCTTTGAGACACAAATTAAGTTCATCATGTTAAGCAATCGTATCTCTTCAAAATTCTCTTCATAGTTCACCCAATAATGACAGAATTTTCATTTTTGGGTGAATTATCCCTTTAACTAACATAACTATTTGGACCTTATTGTAGTTACCGAAAAATCTAATATATTTTCGTAATATACATGAATATGTTTATGGCTCTGAATTGCATCATTAAGCTAAAAGAGTAAGATGGAATATCTGCTATTGATTTACAGCATTCGCTCTACCAACATTGTACGCACCATTGAGTCGGCTAAGTGTTTGGTGGCAGGACTGTTCCAACAGGAACAAGCAGGTAAGGTGGCAGCTCATTTGCACTTATTTGTGTGGTTTGGTTGAGTAATAGATGAGATGAGCATTACACACTGTGTTTGCCTTTCCATGTTTGATTTTCTCTCACTCTAAGGTGTTGTGTCCATCCTCACCGATAAGGCAGAGAAGGAAATCCTCTATCCCAACTATCATGGATGCAAGCTGCTCAAGCAACTCATTGGGTAAAACCTATTTTAATAATGAAACTTGCTACTTTGATAATAATGATAACAAACATTTATAGAGAACCATTCATACAGAAATGTAGCTTACAATGGAAAGTTAGTTGGAAAATATTATTAGTAGTAATTAAAACAATTATTCAAATTCAAGAATTGGAAGGAGATTTATCAACTCATAGATGTTCCTAAATATTTAATCTTCTTTCCTTTTTCTATTTTATTTTTAATTGAGGTTTTGACATTACTGTTTATTGCTTAAACATATTATAATAATATACTTTAATACCAGAAAACATTAAACCTTTGCTGTGGTGAAATACAGTACTGTTCAAATATTTGGGGGTGAGGGCTGTGCGATATGACGATATATATCGGATGGACAAAATAAAAAGTCTTATCGTTTCATATTATGTTCTATCGTTTATTTCGTGGTGTCTCAAAATACATTGTTTATGGTAATAATTTTTCATCATTTGAGTGACTGCAATCTTTATACGCCGCCCACCACGGGGCGTGAAGGAGAGACAGAACGACCAGCCAGGACAAAACCAGGAGCTCGTTCCTAAACGAGGGACTACATCTGTAGCATGGTCACGCGTTTTTAAGCACTGCAGTTTTAAAACAACCGATTTTAAGCCGTTGAAACTCAAAACAACAGAGCTATATGCGTGCGCCGTCTCTTTCTGTGTGAGAGGAGCGCGCTTTTTCTTTTTTGCTGACTTTGAACAATTACATAAACACACGTATATGCGTCAGAATACCCGTCTTTGCAAGTATCCTCATAAACACAGCGATTTAGGTCTTAAGAGAGAGTAAACGGCAGAAAGAGGAAACGTATATGTAACAGTAACTTAGCTATATTGGATCCGGACTTCGGTCTTAAAAGGGAAGCTGTCCAATATTCGTTCTGTCTGCCATTCATGTTAATCATAGCACACTGCTAGAAAATCTCTCACTGCTCTTGACTAAATCACTTTTGTAACTTTAATGAGAATACATAAAAAATAACAATAATAATGATATATTTATAATATGTATAGAATCTATACATAATACACATGTTAATTATATCTATCATAGATATATGTATATATAATTAACACAGTGAAAACTAATTAATTTACACAATGTATGTAGCGTTTCTTATTTATTGTAGTTTTTTTCTATTGCTTGCGATTAGTTTCTTATCCTTATGTCATCACTGACTGTTTATTTATCTTCAGTGAGGTTGAGTTTTATTTTTTATCTATCTCTTTAGGCTTGTATTAGTTTGATATTGACATTGGTGACAAGGATTATCACAATTCTATGGTATCAAAGATTTTAATATAATGAAAACCTTTTTAAAAGAAAAAAAAATCTATATATCGTGATATATTGTTATCGTGATATAAAATTTGTCATATCGTGATATAAGATTTTGGTCATATCGCCCACCCCTATTTGGGGTTGGTAAGTTTTTTTGCGTGTGTGTGTTTGAAAGAAGTCTTATGCTCACCAAGGCTGCATTTATTTGATCTGAAATACAGTAAAAAAAACTGTAATTTTGTTAGATATTATTATTATTATTTAAAATCAGTTTTATATTTTAAAATGTAATTTATTCATGTGATGACAAAGCTGAGTTTTCAGCAGCCATTACTCAAGTCTTCATTGTCACATGATCCATGATATCCAGGAATCATTCTAATATGCTGATTTGGTGTTCAACAAACCTTTGATATTATCAATGTTGAAAACAGTTGTGCTGCTTAAGATCTTTGTGGAAAATGTGATTCTATTTATTTCAAATAGAAACCTGTTGTATGTTGTCTTTTGTTGTCACTTTTGATCAATATAATGCATCCTTGCTGTATTAAAGTATTCTTTTTTTTTACCAAACAATGATATCCTACCAGCCAATCTCATAATTTTAAACAGTAGTGTAAATGCCCAATAATGGCTTGTAATTTGTTTAACACCATGTATTTGTGTCTGACTTTTCTCCATCAAATGTAGTCATCGTTGGGCAGAATCGTCCACAGTTCCTGACATTGCTGCAGACCTACAGAACATCCAGAGAGCCTTAGGGGTCGATCCTCAGCAACATCTCGACTTCATCCTCATTAGAGATGACATGGTGGCCAGAGAGGTAAAGTGCCTGATGCATTCTACAGTTACATCGGAGTTGGCTTTGTTTATCAAATACAGTATCATTATATTATTGATCCTAGGCCCACGGCCTGCCGCTTCCTACAGCTCTGGAGAACTGGAGAAGTATCGTGGAGCAGAGAGCAGTAGATATGATGCGTCACATCTATGAGCCCAGTAAGAGGTGAGGAGCCAGTGAATCCAGCAAAAAAAAAAAAGTCCTGAGAAGTTATGGTTAAAGATTATGTTTTAAGGCCTCTGTAAATGTTTATGTGCTTTTGTTTGACCTCAGGCAGAATTTACAGATGTGCGTGGGCCCGCTTTTCCACATACTCCTAACCAACATAGAGGACAAAATCCAAGGCACAACCTCTAAACCTGACAGGTGTCTTCTTTTTGAACGACATGTCTATTGTTTTATCACTCAAAATCTGACTTCTTTGAAAGTCCATTTAAGTTTTAAGACCACTGTGCACCTGTTATTTCCAGACAGTAAAAAAATTAGTTGCTAAACTTGAGAGGTGCTGCCCCACAGTGGTCAGACTCGGGGATCAAGTGCGTAAAATTCCAGTTGAAAACAAGATCTTTAGAGCTGCTGTTTGTGTGTTTATTGATATAGAAAGTTGTTCCTGTACTCTGTGCATGACACCACACTGATGCCATGTCTCATGGCTTTGGGGTTTTTTGACATGAAATGGCCACCGTATGCAGCTGACATCACACTGGAGCTATACCAGCATCGTCAAACTAACCAGCATTACGTTAAAGTGTCCTACATTGGCCAGGTAACACACACATACACCGGAATCAGGGTGTAAAATGTAGCTCAGATGTTTGGGGTCAGTACGATTTTAAATGTTTTTGGAAGAATTCTCTCTGCTAACAAAGGCTGCACTTATTTGATCAGAAATGCAGTGAAGTGGCAAAATTGTGGAATATTATTACAATTTAAATTAATTTTCTAATTTAATATATTTTAAAATGTAGTCCATCCTGTGATGCAAAGCTGAATTTTCGACAGCCATTTCTTCAGTCACATGATCCTTCTGAAATCATTATAATAGGCTGATTTGGTACATATTTCTTATTATTGTCAGTATTGAAATATTAATATTTTTATTTTTTGGTGGAAACTTTTTTTTTTTCAAACTACTTGATAAAAAGGAAGTTCAAAAGAACAGCATTTATTTTAAATAGAAATCTTTTGTGACATTGATCAAATGTGACAGTAAAGATATTTACAATTTAATGCATCCTTACTGAATATTAGCACTTTTTTTTAAACTAACCGTAATGTAACTAAAGTGTTCATTTAGGGAGAATTTTTTTTTTTTGAGGCTCATTTACAGACTTCACTGAACATTAGCAGTAACTTCTTGCTTATCATTAAGTGTCCTTAATTTCTTTAATCGTTTTCTGACATCTTCCCATATTTGAAGCTGTTATTGTTTATACCTACAGGACCAAAAAATCCCAGGCTGCAGTGACGTCTACTGCCTGCTGCAGGAGTTTAAGGAGGCACTGGCTGTTTACGCTCTACCTGATGAACATTACTTTGCCCTCTGTGACAGTATTGATGACCATCCCAAACTCTGACCTCTCATTAGCTCTCAACTCTGCCCCAGAAAACCCAAAGATGTTTTGCACCAACCTGATCTCTAGAGCTCAGGTCTCTCCTACAACATGGATTGAAGGGTTCATATTAACAAAAGAGCAATATCAGAAATCTTATGTTTAAATTGTCAGGTCCTTTCCTATTGTTCAAGGAAACTGGCTCATGACTCGTATACAGCAGATAAACATTTTCTCATTTATACCAGTAAACTGATTATTTCACAGATTGTCGATATTAAGCAAGCATACAATTCACAGTAAAATTATTGATAATGTGTGTGAATTTGTGTACAACTATGGGAGTGTAGTGTGAAATATCTTCATTAGGTGCCTTCATTTCAGAGTATCAAGTTATCTGAAATGGTTACAGATTTTGCTGAAACCTCATAATTTTAACTATATTTGATGTTGTTTTAACATCAAATTAAGTGCTGTTGAATGTAATATGCAAGCAGAAATGGTGGACATTTTCTTACGCATTCACTACTGATATGCACATTACATTAAGATACAATAAAATATAAGTGTTTTAATTGTATTGTACATTTTATAGTTTATTTTTCACTTTGAACATTCAGTAGTATAATGAGCCAAAATACCACAGTACACAGACTTGAAGCAAAGTGTACATTCTAAAATGCTAAATTTATTTATATGGCTATTTGGTCTTTCTACATTTTCATCTTTGTGTTTTCAGACAAAACACCTCAACATTTAAAACATCTTCATACAAGTCCATTGCATTTTATGTTAAAGAAGGATATGCATAAAAAGTCAGACAAGGAATCAAAGAAAACAAAAATCACATTAGACATTTTGGGATTCACTGATTTGAAAGTCAGTCTCATTTTGAAAAGCCAAATGTTTTCACAAAATGGTATTTCACCTATGTAGGTTAACCTTCATTTTAAAATTCCTGACTAATTTCTGTAATAGTTTTCTAAAACATTGCCAGACAACCACACATTAAGGGCAGTCCACCAATACTCATTCAAGTACATCCCAGTCCATCGCATCTTTCTTAGGTTTCAAAACAAACGAACATTAAGTGCACTCAAGATTATGTAATTTATAAAAAATAATCAACAATAGTAATAACAACTGCAGTAATTACATTAATAGTAACAAATTTAAAGCATTCTACACAATTCTCATACATATATCACCTTAAACCATCAGGCTCCGCTCCCTGAGAAATACACCATGGGTTCAAGTTATGGTTCAACACATCTGTATCAATTGCTAAGCAACTTCAGCTTAGTTACTTAAATAACAACAACAATTATTATTGTGAGGAAAAAGACAATTTAAACCCTCATAACATTATTTACATTAATTAATTGAACCTCATTGTCATACATCACAGATCATTTGTATTTACAGAATTAATATTTAAAGAAACAAAGCTTTGCCCCTCTTTATTTAATCCTGTGGCTTTTTACCTAAAATTTAAGACAATACATTTAAATTATCATGGGAATAAATTCAAACACAAATTAAAATATTAAGACATCTCTGGATTACAGACTGACCTCACTGAGCTGCGATGCACTGGCGGCATTTGTAGATCTTGGGATTGTGTGTCCTTATGTGATTCCTCACATTTCTCTGTCTGAAGAAAGTTTTGCTGCACAACTGCAAAAGAGAGAATTAAATATGAAAACCAGATATAGACTAACAATGTCTTCTGCACAACTGCAAAAGAGAGAATTAAATATGAAAACCAGATATAGACGTATAATGTCGAAGAGGGAAAATAACTTTTATTAAGCAGAGAGACTGAAATGGAGTGACCAAGGAGAAATGGGATTGAGAAATTCTGTAGATTCAAACCCACGCTGCTCTATCAATATGCGGGACATGCGCATACTTTTTTTACAATAAGGACAATAAACTTTGTTCAGTATACAGGCATATTGCAGGGAGCACCTCCAGGACCTCAGGAGACATTATACATACCGGGCAGGGCCAGTGTTTGCCTTCAATGTGCCTGATCTGGTGCATAATAAGAGCATCACAGTCCCTATAGGAGGCTCTGCACTGCAGGCAAGCATGTGGTCCACTGGAGGCCTGACTGTGAGGACCCTTCTGTTGTTTCAGACGTGCCCAGCGGATGGATTCCAATAGGACGGAACGCCGACTGCTCAGAGGAAGCAGCTTATTTACATTCTACAATTGACAAAAAAAAGAGATAAATATTTTATCTTTTTCAAGTATAATTTTCTGTTTATTACTAGTTTAAATTTAGTATCATTCTTTCCAACGATTGACATTCGAGTACTACTTCCCTTAACCAGACTCCATAAAGTTTACAAAACAACAGTTATGTTATGTAACATGCCTTTGTCATAAGAATAAACATCAGCATCTGCTAGCATGATAACTTTTTTATCACCTTTGTCTTTGTAGGTTCTTTCTTGACTTTACAGATCATCTTGCTGACCTGGGGGTGTCTAGAAAATAGGCTAAACTTTGACCCTTGGGACACTCCTGTTTCATCCCTCTCAGTCTTCACCTGAAGAGTAGTCCTTTGGGAAAAGGGTGAGTGCCTGTTGCCAAGTCCAGCCCAGTGAGGCCCATTTAGACCTGTCCGGTCTGGCATAATCCTGGCCCTCACCCGATCTCTTCTCACCATGCCAGGTGATGAATCACAATGGGAACTATTTCCATGAGTTAGGTAGATGTCCACACTCTCCTCCTGTTTAATGCCACTTGGTGACCGACAGAAACCAAAAAGGAAGCCTTGATCCAACAGTTTGATGGGTGGTTTGCTCTGACGCTTACCCAGGTCCGAGGATTCGCTAGTTGGGAATGGCTGGGTTAGGGGCAAGGGGTCAGCTGGCTCTTCTTTTATAGTTTTGTAAAGGGGATGACTGTGAAGTTGCTGATGGTTGGGAGTATCCCAGTTCACAATGGCATGCGGAACTTCAGGACTCCCTTTTCTGTTGCCACGTTCCATTATTTTTGTATTCTCCTTCACCTGTGTTCCTATTTCAGTTCTGCTGTGTTTTGCATGTGGCATTCCTGTAGCATGATTGCATTGTGTTTGGCTTTCTATTTGTTTTGAGCTCTTAGGTTTGTCTATTGGGGGGTGCCCAGGTTTGTGCCGCTTTGTGTCCTGCAACTTTGTTGTGGCTACCCTTACTGTACGATCTGCTGGTGGGCGACCCCTACGTCCTGTTGCTCTAGGAGAAGTTCCCTGGGGGTTGTAGGCAGTATTGCGACGATGAATAGATTGCAGGATGGCACTTTCCGAAGATTCCTGTTTTATCCTGAGCATAGTGCTTTTTGAAGGGGAAGAGGCATTGTGTGCTGGTACTCTAACTCGTCGTGCAGGGTGGGAAGGTGCATTATCTTCATTTTTGTGGTGGCGTCTGAGCGGTCGATCTGTTGCACTGAACTCTGTCTGCAGCAATGACCTACTACGAGTAGCTCTTGCAATTGGCTGCCCAGCTTGCCCTGCAAGATCGTTTCTTTTCCTTTTGGACCTTTCTTTGTTCCAAGGTTCTACTTTCACTGGTCTGTTCAGCAAGTCCATTCTGCTCATGTCACAGAGGGATAGAGTAGGATTAACGGTGGTAAGCACCCCTAAACTAGTTCCGAAACTCAATGGGACGCCCTGTGCACGAGGTTTACGTTGGGCTGTGAGTGAATAATTACTGACTTTTAACTTTCTAAGTCGTTTTTTCTGCCCCCAGTCGGACAGTTCCTCTGGACCAGGTACCAGGGATTTCCTCTGCAAGCCAAGGAAGCTAAGAAGACGGTATTTCTCCTGGGCACGTGGGCTGTGCACCTCATCCTGAGGGACTGTGTTACATACCTCCTTCTCCACATCCTCATCCTTTACTGAGGTAACACGGGTCAAAGAATTAGCCTGAGATTGGGACGGAGTCACTGAGAAATCACACTGGGGCTTGTATGACCGGTAGGAAGAGGACTTCCTCTTTCTCTTGGTGGAAATGTCAATTTTAGGAAGGAGTCTGCGCAAAGCAAGTGCAGCACCAGGTGAGGAACGAAGCAGACGGCGTGATGGAGAGGAAGAACGAGTAGAGGTACAAGGAGATGTTGAGACGAATGAAGACGTGCGGTGGGAGGATGATTTTCTCTTCCAGGACAGAGATTTGAAGTCCATGAGCTTCATTCTGCGATTTGGGCTGCATGGAAAGCCATTTTCCTCCACCTGAAAACTGGAGGGGACTTGGCATTGCAACTGAGGGTTTGAGGTTTCGGTTTCAGATTCATATGTGACGTTATTAACAATGTGCTCTCTGTGCTGTGCTTGAATGTTCCAGGAAGACCCAGAGCCTTCTCCTTCCTCATCCTCTCTTCTCCTCTTGAGTCCCACTTTCCCTCCCGAAGTTGAAGAGTGGTCCCTCCTGAAAGGTCCTGGAATTGAATTATTTGATTCCCCAGGAGAACTGTGCATTCTGGAATGTAACTGACAAGTCTCTCGCTCCCTTTTGATAGCAGAGCAAGCCTCAAGGGCAGGCCACATGCGTAAATGGTGGGCCATGGCACAAACCTCTGTCAAGATGTCCAAATTCAGATTGAGGGTGGAAGTGTATGAGAACTCAAGTAAAGCAAGCAAGCTTTGCTCACTGAAACCTAAATGAGAAACCATAAATGATAAGTGATTAATGCCCTGAAGGATAAAATACAAGATATAAATGTGCTGTCATAGGATAATGACTGTCTAAATGTTGAGGATCTGCTGGAACACAAATGTGGGAGGCTTAGTCTTAAAATGTATTCTTTTTTTATATGACTCCAGTCCTAAAAATTTAAATTTTAACTTTCCTTAATATAGTAAAGAGTAAGCAACAGCACGCACATCGATCTCAAATGGGTGCTCGACTAAAAAACAAGTAGAAGCATATTAGGAATGCAAAGTCGGCAACACCAAAGCTCCAAAAATATCAAAAGATTTATTATTAAAAAACTATCATATAGCGTGTAACGTTTCGAGCACGCAGGCTCTTCATCAGACAAATGAACAACACTGATATGCCACTTGTTATACCTCCATGCAGGTGATCAAAAGGTCACATGACCTAATACAAAACTATCATAATAATACCCCAACAAATAAACAAAAACAGAACATATAAAGCTAATCAAAATACAATTCTCAATAAACAATTTAACAGCATTGAATAATACCTACATACGTAAATTCAACCAGTACCATCAAAACCTTTATTGAAGCCATATAAATAGAATATATATCAATTAAAGAAATGGACGGATATCGAAGTCCTCATTTAATCCTCTAGGGGACAACGTGTCTAATGTGAAAATCCAAAAAGCCTCACGTTGTAAAAGTAATATATTGATATCACCACCGCATCGTGGACACTTGACTACCTCTATTCCTATATACTGAAGAGTGAAAACGGAGTGTCTCGAATTAGCAAAATGCTGAGCTACTGGACTTTTTGGATCGCGATGTCTAATAGCACACCGATGTTTAGAGATACGATTTTTAAGAGGTCTGCTTGTCTTACCAACATAACATAAGCCACACGGGCAACGTAACAAATAAATAACATTAGCCGTCTTACACGAGATAGTGCCCCGAATTTTGAAGGATTTCGCCGTATGAGGATGTGTAAAGGTTAACGTCTTGTATGCGAAATTACACTGTTGACAATTACCACATCTGTAATTCCCATGTGGCATTTTGTTCAAAAAATGAGGAGCAGGTTTCAAATCAGATCGGACCAAGATATTTTGAAGGTTAGGTGTTTTCTTATACACTAAACGAGGTGGTTTATCAAAACATTTCTTGAGCCTGGGATCACTCTCTACAATATGCCAATGTTTCAATAAAACATTATCAATGTCCTTCGAAACAGGAGAATATTGAATGTAACAATTAATATGCTGGTCAACTTTTTTTGTTTTTTTAACAAGACTCTCCTGTTGTGACATCTTTAAAACGACTCACTGCAGACTGGATCCACTCTTCTCGATATGATCGTTTTCTGAATCTATCTGATAAGATTTGTGATTGCTGTTGAAAATCTTCATCACTGCTGCAAACACGACGAATACGACCAAATTGTGAAATTGGTAACGAACGTTTTAATGGCACCGGATGCTAAGATTGTCCATGCAAGATAGTATTACAGTCAGTAGGTTTGCGATACAGTAGTTCATGGAAGTAGTTTCGATGCCTGATGCATTGCGAAGGACAAGCACATCCAAAAAACGAATTTTCTCTTGATGAAATTCAATCGTAAAGGTCAACGCACTACACTTATTATTAACCAAACTGTGAAACTCCAGTAACTCAGATTCAGTACCACTCCATATTAAAAAGACATCATCAATGTATCGTTTCCAAAGAACAATATGTCCCAAAAACTCATTAGCCCCAGGGTTTAACACAAACAGATGTTTAAACATCCCACAAAATAAGGATGCAAAGCTTGGGGCCATCTTAGAACCCATGCTAACCCCTGAAATCTGCAAATAATAATCTGACCAAAACAAAAAATAATTGTGCGAAAGCACCAATTTAGCCAGGTCACTCAAACATGCAGTGCTTGGTACCTGACAAAGACGTTGATCGAGAAAAAATTAATTGCTTCTAGCCCTCCCTGAAATGGAACATTGGTGTAAAGAGATTCAGCATCCATGGTCACTAGAAAAACAGGATAGTCAGGTAATTTAACATTTTTCATAAGTTCGATAAGTTCATAACTCCATCGTGTCTTTAATATAGGAAGGTAAAGACATGACTAAAGGTTGTAGATGAAAGTCCACAAAAGCAGAATTTTTTTCTGTAAGTGACCCAATAGCTGCCACTATGGGTCTCCCAGGAGGGATTTCCCTATACTGTTTGTGAATTTTTGGTGTATAGTACTGGTGTAATCGGATATTCAACACACATATATTCATATTCACCTTTTGTCAACAGACCTGAATCTACAAAGAGTTGTAAAGTATTGTGTACAGATGTCTTAAAATGAGCCAAAGGATTCATACTCAATTTCTTATAAAAAGCTGAATTAGAAAGTTGTCTCTGAATTTCAAATTCGTAGTCTTTTCGATCTAAAATCACCACTGCTCCACCTTTATCAGCACTTTGAATCACTATAGACAAATCTTTTTTGAGTGATTCCAATTCCAACAGTTGTGCATTTGTCAAGTTGTGAGCAAGTTTGTATTGTCTTTTAAGTTTAAATATAGATACCACATCACTTTCTACAAGCCTACAATATGTATCCAAAGAGGCATTTCTAATTTTTAAAAGGAACAAAATTGGATTTACCTCGAAAACCAGTCCGATGTAATTCACTGGAATTAATGTCCTCTATAGATGTACCAGAATCACTATCCCATGACGCAGAGGTTATCTCAGACACGGAAACACCGGAATCTAATGAGTGAATCTGCTGTGAATTGGCCGGTTTCGTGTTGAAAAATTCTTTAAGTCTCAAGTTACGAAAAAATATTTGCAAATCAATATAAGTGTCAAATTCATTGCAGTGTGCAGTAGGTGAAAACGAAAGTCCTTTGTTAAGGACAGTTAGACCGTCATTAGAGATCACTTTACTGAATAAATTGATGACATTAATCACTTCTGTATCGTTCTTCGTGTCACATATTGGGATCTTACGGGAGCTCTTTTTGCTCCTCCTGCATTTTTTCTGACGAGAAATGTTTAATTGTCGTCCGCCTTCTAAAAAATGTTGAGACTGGGACAGATAGCTGGAGTCTGAATCGCGATCAAGTGAAGAGGACGACTGGGCAGATGAGTACCTTTTGTCCTCATACTGTAAAGGTTTACGAACCCCACGAGAAAGGGGTTGTTGAAACAATGAATGATGCCTAAGTTGTGATCTCCACTGGTAAACCCGATTGTTGGCATAATCAGTAGCATCTCGATTGAACTTGCTCTTCTTGGATGCGATGATCTCCTTTTTTAATTCTGCGATTCGTTGATTGCACTCCAGTAGCGCTGAATCAAGTTGTTCTTTTTCTTTATTTTGATTAGCTTTATATGTTCTGTTTTTAATTTCTGTTTTTGTTTTGGTTTATTTGTTGGGGTATTATTATGATAGTTTTGTATTAGGTCATGTGACCTTTTGATCACCTGCATGGAGGTATAAAAAGTAGCATATCAGTGTTGTTCATTTGTCTGATGAAGAGCCTGCGTGCTCGAAACGTTACACGCTATGTGATAGTTTTTTAATAATAAATCTTTTGATATTTTTGGAGCTTTGGTGTTGCCGACTTTGCATTCCTAATAAACTTTCCTTAATATTCAAGGGTTTCTATGACCGTGGAAACCCTGTAACAAGTAAACTAATTAAAAAGTTAAAATATACTCAACAATTTCAATAATGACTTAAATAGATAAAAGTGTAAACAAACAAACACTGATTTTGAAACTGGTTTATCTTGAATATATACTGCACCATACCTGTGAGGTCAACATATGACTGCGGATCAGTGGCTGAGTCCATTTCAGTAAATAACTCCTGGAAGTACTCGCTCACCGCTGCAAGGACTGCTTTGTGGGCGACGAAAGACTGACCACCACCAGTTTTCAGTATGATATCACAGAAGAGCCCTGCTTCCCGTTGGCTGTTGAGCTTACTTAAGACTTGAGGACTATGTGATTCCACAATCCTGGAGATAAGTCCCACATCAAAACACTGGAGACAGAGACAAAGTGAAAGTAAGAAATAAATTCAAAACAAACAAGCAATCCTGACTGAGATGTGGATAAATACGTTTGAAAAAACAATCTTACCACTGATCTCTCAGACTGACTGCGTTGACATTCCTCACAACCAAAGACAAAGTCTCTGACTTGAAAATAAATTCCTAAAATGAATAGAACAAAATTATTACAGAAAAGGTCTATACGCATCTGTCTATGCAAAAAAGAAAGTCAGTGCTCTCAGACCACTCCTAATTCCACAAGTAAATCAGTTCTGTGTGTAACTTCTGTGTGGGCATCACCCATTCACTTTCACATTACAGACTACATTGATTAAGACAGCAAACTATGCTGCTGACAGCTAATGCAGGAATCTCATTTAGCAGCAGGTGAATTTTGTGCTCAGCAATGAAAATAATAGCACAATTATTTTCGCAGTAATAATTGTGCAGTAATAGCACAATTAAGCTCGGTCATGCTCAACTCATAGTACAACTAGTCAACACTCCAGCTGAATGAGAAATTTGCCAAAGTACCAACAACGATATCAAATCGGTACAGACATTTTACAAATGTGACGGTACCAGCATTTCCTCCTAGCATTTTAAACACTGTTGAGCAGATTCTTAAACACATCTGATTGGCCATTGTGTTCTCGTGCTCAACTGTGTCTGTGATTGGCTACAATGATCATCGCTTCAAAAACATGTTGTAAATGCACCTTTCACACTCTTCAATGAGAGCTTACACAGATACACATAAGAGTGTTTGGAAACAGGTGTCTATCACCAGATCCCTAATATATCCGCCGTTACCTAACCCTATGCCAAAGGAAAAAGAGGTGAAGCATGGTAAACACATTTTTACTTAATTTTGAAGGCCTATAGCAAACTTGGGTTTACTTAAAAACATAAATGAGGGTCTGAAGCTAAAATGACTCAAAATGCAACATGGTTTATGCAGCATTTTATATTCCAACTGAAATAGAGGGAAATGGCAAATAAACATATATAAGATTTAATGGATTGAATTGAAATCTGGCATTACTTGTTACATTACAAATTTGATCCTCATGTCATATACATTCATAAATGTCTCAGTTTAATACATCAACGTTGCTAATGACCTCACAAAATTAATCAGTCATCAGCATTTTTAATCCACAGATTTGATCTACAACTATCTTGAATTAGATTTAAGCATTTTATCCTCATTGGAAACTTGTACTTGTTCTTCTAGTTTGTTACAAGTTCTCTGAGCGAACTTGAATATTTCGAGCGAATATTTTGTGGCACAGACAAAATACCCCAATAAGCCGTATTGAGAAATCTCTCATAGTGCAATTCAGTGAAAACATGACAGCACACCGAAAGCTCATATTATTACTTGTATTACTCCCATCACAACAATTCCTGATTTACCAATGTGAGAGTGAAGCAACAAATGTAATCTCAAATTATATGTCATCGACTATTCTCAAAGGACTGTGGAGTGGTGTAGATTAGAAGTTAAAGATCTAAATTAAAGTTTGTGGGTTTGAAACCCAGAAGGGATAATCCATGAACTTTTATGACTGTTCAGGTGATGGATCACAAGACATATAACCTTAGATTATTCCAAAGGGACAGTCCCTAAAATTAATGCATTGTACATTGAGCAGAACACTCAATGGTCATGAATCATTACGGTCGATCTACAAGTTTAGTTAGCATTTAGCTATAAATGTGGAGCTCAAACAATGATCTGAACCATTAGGCAGTTCTGAGGATTATTTTGGCCAGTGCATTGTATCTCTCTATCAATGATTTCCTCTCAGTGATTCACTAAATAAGTATTTAGCCAAAGCATTTAGTACACAAATAACAGGTTGAGTGCTCCTGGAATAACCCATGGTTAAGTGTCTTAAGTGATCAATCACATCATCTTCAAATTAAACCAACAACCTTTCAGTTACCAGCCCAGATTCTCTGTCAGAGAGCTATCATCTAATGACAAGCATAACTAAATGTACAGTATATATATCTGACATTCCAAAAGCAGTTTAGGTATTATACACATCATAAGAAGTCTCTAGATAAGTGGCCCTGAGGGAGATTTATGCTGCCATAAAATCCTCCATAAGGAAGCAATGCAGCATGATACTCATCCTAAAATAAGCCAATCCCAATGCCCCTTAACCCCTTAATTCAGAGATTCTGTGGGATGAGTGTGAGAAGGCAACATTTGTGACTTTTTGAGTGCTTGATACAATTTAGAAATATACAACTTTAAGCTTAAAGCCCAGTTTACACAGACAACATTAGCTAAAGGTCTTCGCCGCGGGATTTTAACTGTGTCAGGTGGCAGACCACTGTCTGGACTCTTGATAGTTGCACTGCTCATTTGCATAAACTTTGTTGCATCTCCAATCTCTGCACGTTCAATGCTGGGTACACACAAAAAGATAATCGGGCTGATTTTGGGCCGATTTCTCCCCTTCCGAAAATTCTTGTAATGTCCCGATTATCTTGGTGGTTCTAAAGATTATCTTATCATATTTTCCTGTGGTGTGAGGTGTGTTAAGAGTGACTGAATCCGCTCGGAAGAACGTCGGAGGCGCCCCGATTGCGAATCGTAAATATTCAACATGTTGAATATTTACTATCTGAAATCCTGCTGTGTGTGGGGAACACCGAGGACAAACACGCGTTTGATCTGCAGATTATCATGTGAAACAAAACAATATCCAATCAGAGAGTGAGCTGACAGAAGACGGAAGCATAACAAACTCAGCACAAAAGGATTTTTTATCATTGCGGGAGGGTGGGATTTAGGTTTTTTTTTCTCAAATTTAATTTATTGTAATTTATATATTTCCCCTGGCGTAATGGTTTGTTTTTTGGTTATTTTTCAAGATATTTGTATATTGTTTATATCAAAGCTATATCTAGTTTTGTTGTTATAATCTGTTTTGAGCTGTAACTGTTTATTTTTTTGTTTATGTTCAATAAAAATAGACACCATCATTGCAATTTCTTCCTGTCATTACCAAAGACTGGGACTTTGCCATTACTTTAAAGCCTTAAAACTATTATTTGAATAATGTGTAATTATTTATACTTGTTTACGGAAATGTAAAAAAATGTTTAATACTTTTTATAGCTTTTTTCTTTATTATTGTATTTGATGTAATTTATATGTTATTTGTTCTAAAATTGCCATTAAAAAAAAAAGTTTATTCTCAAGTCTCCAGAGATTTTGTGAGGGTTCCCCGTGTTCAGTCGGGACTCAGGTTGAAAATCTGTTGGTGTGTGGTGTGCTGTCTTGGTCGCATCACAGCACACCACACACTATAGGAGCAAAACGGTTAAATCTAGGAATTTTTTTTGTCCTCATGTGTGTGGTCTCACATTTTAAAGACCTTATAAGATTTAAAAAAAATCTTTGTGTGTACCCAGCATAACAGGAAAATCGCAAATACATAAATGCTTATATTAAGCTTGCTTAAATATAAATTTCATACACAATTATTTATCTTAATTATAAATAGTAACACTGTTTAATAAATAACTAATTAAAACATTAAATTTCACAATGATGATTTTGATTCAAAGTTCATACATAAAACTAAATCAAAACAGACACTTAAACATAAGGCATCGGTTGTAAAAACAAGTCATAAAAATACTGTAATAGAAAATAACAAACCTTCCCACCAATAGTGCTCTGCCACCAGTCTGTATGTGTCCTCCAGGGTGTGGTGCGACTTGCCTGGTCCTTTTTCGTGGAAAGTGGCTATGGACTGTAGTCGCTTATCCTCAGCCAGCACCTCCCGGTACTGGACGAAACCCTTCTCCAACTTTCTGCGGTAAAGAGAGCCGCCGATGACCTCGAAGGCAGAAGAGGCGACGGACGCGCTGCCGCCGTTCACATACCTCTCGCGTTCAGTGCTGCAAAAGGTGTCATCCTGAGCACTGTAGGTGCATTCACTTGCCATTTTGACCAGGTTTCTTTCTCAAGACGCTTTTACTTTCAGTGCAGCTTGGTTATAATCGTTTCTCCTTGTGTAAAAAGCAGAACGTTTTAACTGCGCTTCATCCACCGACATTGAGACGTTTCAGCAATTAGAGATGCTCTGAGATGTGTCTATGAATTTGTACCATCGGTTGAAGATTCGCAGCAAATATGGATATTTAAGTAGCAAGCGTAATTAATAATATTACGAATAAATAAGACAGTCTCTCTTAATAGGTCTCAAACATCCAGGTTGCTGTTTTAAAGAAGAATTGGACTAGTAGCTTAAATATTCTACATTATCTTTGGTGCTTAAGGTGTAACTTGCCAGGAATTTTCATCACATCCTATCAAACGTAAAAGACAGCAACTCCACGACACGCTGAATTCACGACAGAGGTGCAACTTCCAGTATCAAAAACCATAAGTTAATTCCGACCACTGATAATAATTAAAATAAATGATGACAAAAAATTGAAGACATGGACGGTAAGTTTCTCAATAGCCCGGTTGTCCTGTGAAACCGAACTAGACGCAATCACACAGAAATCAATCTAACAGTTAGTGACAACTGTCTTGAATCCTCTCACTCTGTCTAACATGCAGTGGCTGCCATCCATTAATATAAATTATTATTATTTCGCCAGGTACTTTAGGGCCTTTTTCATCAGATGTAACAATGTCAACAATGTGTTACGAAATGCCAACTACGTCATAATCGGAGATCCGAGCGCCCAAACGTCTCGGCGGGCGGCGGTAACAATCGCACGGAAGGGTCTTCCTCTCGCGCGTGCAACTTGTGATTTCTCTAACTCGGTCTAAGCACGCCGCGGCTAATCTGTCGCGCGATTTGCGGTGGTCTCCCCGAAACACATCGAAACGGAACGGCGGCCTCCAAAATCAGCAGTATCATCCGCGGGTCCCCCTTAACGTGCTCCGCGTCATTTAAAGCCAGTCAGATGATCAAATAATAACAAATTTAACTCGTAGTCCTCTGTTGGTTGCCATTCGTCAACCTAACTTCGCCTCGACGCCCAGTGGCCTCACCCCCTCCCTTCCTCGATGCCTATTGATTGGATCTTTGGCGACTGCAGACAACGCCGTTGGCCCTTGAAGCTGTCACTCACCGGGCTGTTTTCCCTACATGAAGATAGGTTCTTGACGTCAGCCTTACCTTACTTAGTGTCAAGTTTATCAACATGAAAAAGGACAACAGTGCGAAAATATTGTTTTGCTTCGACTGGTTTTCATTTTAGCCCCTCATATGAAGATACACATTCTCGTGTTTGTCTGCACGATTAATGTGTCTATACATTTAGTCACAGTTAAGGTTATTATTTATTAATGCATTGTGCAATGTATGCATGGTTGCTCAAATCTATTCTCATTTTTGTATATTTCACTAAATTAATAAAGAGTAATCACACTAATTATCCAATGGAGAGAGAACATAAATAATCAAGCTCAATCTCTCGTGTTCCATAAACTCCTCACTTCCAGTATATTTTTTAACACAGTGCTGAACTGTGCTGAACATTTTATTATTAAATAAAAACAACACAATTAGGAATTATTGTAGAGGAAACAAATATTGTTTTATTTTATGAATGCAACCCTAATTTTCACTTTAAACAATGTCATATTTATGTTATTATATTGGGCATGGGAAACAGCACACTTCACTTATTGTATTTTTTTGCCTGTGTTTGTCTGATGGTTACACCAGTTATTTTAATGACATCTCCAGTGCTGCATATATGTAATTGACACTGGAAAGCAAAGAAACAGGTCCATGTTACTTTTTACATGATTCAACATAACTGTCCAATAAGGCATCTCAATGCAGTCATTGATCCTTCCCTTACTCAAAACTCTATAGCATTATTCAACTAATTTCCCCGCGTGATGAGCTGAAACTGGAGGTTACATATGTAACCGTGGTTCTACGACTGAGTGGAGGACTGCCAGAGCGGTATCCTAAGTTACCTAGTGGAGTCTTTCTCTGGTGCTCGTCTCTTTGCCGAGTATAAATATCAAAGTCGTCTCCCCCGTGACCATGACGTTCAATTGGACAGCCTATACAGGCATGTCATTACGCCATGCACATTCTCTGGCTATTCTAGTCTACCCGAGTGACCAGGAGTCTGGCGGTCCATACCACGGTTACATACGTAACCTCCAGTTCTACTTCTTTTCATTCCGGACCACCAGAGCGGTATCCTAAGTTACCTAGTGGAGGCCGCATACCAAAGTAGTCACGAGGGTTTCCCCACTTATCAAGTACAACAACATGGCAACAACAAGAATTGACTGTAATTTATACTCCAATGTCTTAGAGTGATGTATACAACAGGCACATTGTAAATGCTGAATTTATCTTTATTCAACTTAAGAATCATTTGTGAGCATCACAGAACACACTGGAGGTATTGAAACCACATTAAGCCTGTAAAATCTGGCAAAAGTAGATGGGGTCTTCCATGTTGCATCACAGATGTCAGATAGCTGCACACCACGCATAGCTCCCCAGGAGGTGGCAACTTCACGCACCGAATGGCATTTCACAGATGCTGGAAGTTCATGGCCTGCATTAGCAAAAGCATGCACAATTACCTTTGTCAACCAGTGAGATAGTCTATCCTTAGACACCGCTGTACCCTTCCGGTGATCACATGACACACAAACAACTGATCAGTGGCCCTCCAGGTCACTTCCACATACCGCCGAAGAGCCCTGACTGGACACAGGACTGATCTGCAGTCGTCTGTAAAAGCAGATATTATTATTGGCTTGTTAACGTATTGTGGTGACAATACCTTTAGAAGGAATGCTGGGTTTGGCCACAGCGTAGCCTGTTTACATTCAGGTCCCCGTCGTAAACACTGTGGGCTGACTGACAGTGCATGCAACTCACTAACACATCGTGCAGTGGCTATGGCCAACAAGAAAGCTGATTGAGGGAAAGCCACTTAATAGCTGCATCTGTTAACGGCTCAAATGCTGCTTGTCAACGTGTCTAATAATAACTGAAATATGAACAAGATTGATAAATTAAAGCTACACTATTACCCTCCAGCCTTTAACAGTGTATTGTTAAGCAACGAAAAAAAAGAAGTTATTTACAAGGAAAGCTCTTTCTTTAATAGAAAAGAGAACGTCCATGGCATAATGACGGGCCTTTATAGGCTGTCCAATTGAACGTCACGGCCACGGGGGTGACGACTTTGATATTTATACTCGGCAAAGAGACGAGCACCAGATAAAGACTCCACTGGGTAACTTAAGATACCGCTCTGGCAGTCCGGAATGAAAGGAAGTAGAACTTCCTATTTCCCTTAAATATTGGCAAGTGTATGTTACATTTTTGGGAAATGGTGTTGTTTAGTGAAGTGTAAACTGGTCATTTGTCTTTGGTTTCTTCTATGTAGAGTAGCTAACAAAGAACAAGAAAATAAACCCAGTTACTGTGCTGAAATATCTTAAAAACAAACCTAACCTGACATTCTATTATGTCTTCAATAGCAACCCTCACAAATAATGAAACAGTACTTGAAGACATCTTATGCATTGTAATGGTAATCAACTGTCAAGTATCAGTGCTTGATAAGAGTCATAATCCAAACAACAATAGCTTTCATGAAGTCACACTGTATTTTTACTTAAATATCTTAGAGAACTTAGATAATCTTAGTATTTTTTGTATTTTCAAAATCAACCTCTTTATTAGACTGCTGATTTCCTGTATCAGCTAGTTAAGACATGCCACTTTCATTCATGTGAGCTGCAGCTGTGTGACTCCATCAGCATTTCAGAAGTCTGATTACAAGCTTGTCGCATTCAAGTGCTTTTGGAAAGAACAGGAATCATGGAGGACGCCAGGTTTCCTGGGAAAATCTTATTAAAACCAAAGTTGTAGATATTTAACGTAATTAATTTGGAATAAAATGTAGCATCCCATTTGTTAACAACAATATAAATATTCACAGAGCTATCTATATAGTTAGCTTGTTAATGATTCTGGATTTTCAGTCAAATACATGCTGTTTTGCTGAGAACCAGACCCATTCTAAATCTAAATGTACTCAAATTAAATTAATTGAAAAGTGTGATATCCAAGTAGTAATAAAGATTTTTGAGTACGAGTTCGTACGAATTAGCCAACTCATAAAATATACTGAACAAAATTATAAACGCAATACTTTTGTTTTGCCTCCATTTTTCATGAGCTGAACTCAAAGATCTAAGACTTTTTCTATGTACACAAAATTCCTATTTCTCTCAAATTGTGTTCACAAATCTGTCTAAATCTGTGTTAGTGAGCACTTCTCCTTTGCCGAGATAATCCATCCACCTCACACGTGTGGCATATCAAGATGCTGATTAGACAGCATGGTTATTGCACAGGTGTGCCTTAGGCTGGCCACAACAAAAGGCCACTCTAAAATGTGCAGTTTTATCACACAGCACAATGCCACAGATGTCGCAAGTTTTGAGGGAGCATGCAATTGGCATGCTGACTGCAGGAATGTCCACCAGAACTGTTACCCGTGAATTGAATGTTCATTTCTCTACCATAAGCCGTCTCCAAAGGCATTTCAGAGAATTTGGCAGTACATCCAACCGCAACCTCACAACCGCAGACAACGTGTAACCACACCAGCCCAGGACTTCCACATCCAGCATCTTCACTTCCAAGATAGTCTGAGACCAGCCACTCGGACAGCTGTTGCAACAACGGTTTGCATAACCCAAGAATTTCTGCACAAAATGTCAGAAACCGTCTCAGGGAAGCTCATCTGCATGCTCGTCGTCCTCATCGAGTCTCGACCTAACTGCAGTTCGTCATCGTAACTGACTTGAGGGGGCAAATGCTCATATTCGATGGCGTCTGGCACTTCGGAGAGGTGTTCTCTTCACGGATGAATCCCGGTTTTCACTGTACAGGGCAGATGGCAGACAGCGTGTATGGCGTCACGTGGATGAGCGGTTTGCTGATGTCAACGTTGTGGATCGAGTGGCCCATGGTGGAGGTGGGGTTATGGTATGGGTAGGCGTATGTTATGGACAATGAACACAGGTGCATTTTATTGATGGTATTTTGAATGCACAGAGATACCGTGATAAGATCATGAGGCCCATTGTTGTGCCATTCATCCACGAACCATCACCTCATGTTGCAGCATGATAATGCACGGCCCCATGTTGCAAGGATCTTTACACAATTCCTGGAAGCTGAAAACATACCAGTTCTTGCATGGCCAGCATACTCACCGGACATGTCACCCATTGAGCATGTTTGCGATACTCTGGGTCAGCGTAAACTACAGCGTGTTCCAGTTCCTGCCAATATCCAACAACTTCGCACAGCCATTGAAGAGGAGTGGACCAACATTCCACAGGCCACAATCAACAATCTGATCAACACTATGAGAAGGAGATGTGTTGCACTGCATGAGGCAAATGGTGGTCACACCAGATTTAAGTCTACATTTACTGTCTCTATTAGTCGTGCATTGATAAATGCCTTAAAAGTAGTTTTACTTATTTAGTCTACAGTAAATCTGAGTGAAGAAAACAGCACCACTGTCTATGTGTACTGCAGTATGTGTGATGCATAATAAACATTTTGCTGTGCAGCAGCACAGGTCAAAGTGCCCATGATGACCCCTGTCCACTGCCGAAAGCCCCTACAATGGGCACGTGAGTGTCCAGAACTAGAGCATTTAGCAGAGGAATAAGGTTGCCTGGTCTAATGAATCAAGTTTTCTTTTAGATCAGGTGGATGGCTGGGTGTGTGTGCATCATTTACCTGGAGAAGAGATAGCAGCAGGATACACTATGGGAAGAAGGCAGGCCGGCGTAGGCAGTGTTATGCTCTGGGCAATGTTCTGGTGAGAAACCTTGGGTCCCGGCATTCATGTAGATGTTAATGTGACAAGTGCTACCTACCTAAAGATTGTTTCACACCACGTACACCCCTTCATGGCAATGGTGTTCCCTGATGGCAATGGCCTCTTTCAACAGAATAATGCACCCTGCCATACTGTAAAAGTTGTTCAGGAATGGTTTGAGGAACAAGACATCGTGTTCAAGGTATTGCCTTGGCCTCCAAATTCCCCAGATCTCAATCCAATTGAGCATCTATCTGCAGATATTAACTATATGGCTCCGCGTTATCGTCCAGGCAGAACTATTTTTCCAGCCACTAAAGACAGATTCACCAATAAGCTGCCAGATTGATCTCAGCTGCTCTGTGTGCCAATAAATACAGATGTACTAGACAAAATGACTAGCAAAATGGGAACTATCTTCTCCAATACGTTAGAAACGGTTGCCCCCATCAAATTAAAAAAGGTTAGAGAAAAACGTGCTGCACCATGGCACAACAGTTATACCCATTCTCTCAAGTAAGAAACTCGTAATCTTGAGCGCAAATGGAGAAAAACTAACTTGGAAGTCTTTAGAATTGCGTGGAAAAACAGTATGTCCAGCTATAGACAGGCTCTAAAAGTTGCCAGGACCGGGCATATCCGCAAACTCATAGATAACAAAACAATCCAAGGTTTTTATTTATACCCCCATCCCATTTAATAAAAATAAATAAATGGCAACTTGGGGAAAAATCTTAATTCAACATTTGTAAAAAATGATTTAAATGCATTGAGTACCATTTATATTACACAGAATACTGAAATGGGTTCTGAACAGGGTAAGAAAAATTAAGTGTAAAACAAGTTACTGCATTTTACCTTAAAGCTCCTTTTGCCGTTCTGTTTAAGAAACTGACCTGTTCATTTAACTTGTATGAAACTTAAATAATATGAGTATAATAAATCAATAATATAGGATAAGTTCCGTTAACAAGCTTGTATAGTACAAAATCTAAATCTGTTAAAGATAATAAAATGTAATTTGTATAACATCCTACAATATTTTGTTGGAATTTTTTCCAATCATGACATGCTATAAAACTCAGTTTCAATCAGTCTGAATGCAGCAAAAACCATCCAATCCAGGTCATTTAACACTTTTTTTAATTTTAAGAATCACAAAATGTTCAAGCAAATCTTTACAAAACATTTCAATCATTATTTTTTTTTTTTACTTCAAAAACCTCCCCATTCTTAAGAATATTCATAAGGAAAATTCAAACAGATGGCACAAACGTAAAACATTTCTGTCCGTAAGATAAAAAAAAAAGGAATTGAGGGAGTAGGTTGTTCTGGAGAATAATTACATGTATTTTTTTCCCTCTTCAAATAGAAAACAGACAAACACTGAAAATGGAAAAGTTCATAACTCCATATGTCCATGGTGTTTAAGGTACTGGTTTATGAGTGTACTTCATCTTTGAGGATGTGAGTGCTAATAAAGTGGGACAAAGAACCAGTCAATGTTTATGGCTCCCGGGGTTTGACGCTGGGTTTTGTGTCCACTTCGTGCTCACTGCTCTGGGTAGAACCATTGGGAACATCAGTCTTGGACCTCTTGGATTCAGGAGGTTTGCACGCTGGGTCACTGGGAGGAGATGGTCTCTCTGTAATAAACAAATATTTATAAATGACCGGGAAGACAACTTGCACAAACATACAAAAATAATTAATTCACATGCTTCTTACACAAAAATTATCCCAAGAAATGATAGCAAAATATGCACAAATAAGGTATTCGAGGCAGCTCAAAATGAGATGGAAAAACTAATGCTCTTCTAAAATGAAGAAAAAAATAATTGTATGCATATTTAAGCAAATACTTCAAGAAAAAAAAAAGTATACAAAAATATTTACATACAAAGCAAAACCTAAAAGAAAGAAACAAATGGGTCTACTAACCGTGCTTGGCTTTCTCAGTGGAAGATGGGGTGACAAAAAGAGTGAGGGATTTGGATACAACTGGAGTCAGTGAAATTCGTCTGAAAGAAAATGACATATTTGATCTGTAGTGCACATTTTTTACTGCTCAGATCATGGATTAGGCTATAACACTAAGGGTGAATCCCATTTCTCTGTCTTACCCCTTCCCCTTCGTCTTACCCCTAGCCCTTGTCCCTCGAAACCGAGTGGTGAGCGCTAGGGGTGAAAACATACCACTATGAAATGAGACGCCACTTGGTTACTGTTACGTCATCATACATCGTCGCCAACTGGCTGCTACGTCACCAGAGGCGACAAGTGTTGATCGAAAATGTTTCGTCTAAAAGTGTGTGTGTGTCGATTGCGTGGGTTTAAGTGATGTTTTCTCTATTCAGAGAAAAGCGGGACTGTTGTGCAAATCAGCAATGTAACGTTAGCGTGGAAAAATAGCGATTTTTAAAAACGTTTCAATTAAGAGCATGGTTACAAATATATATGTAAGTTACAGGACTGTGTAGAGCACAAAACAAGACTGTCGTAATTTTAAATAAATTATTTAAGACGAAAATACTCTTTATGATCTGGCCGCAGTGTGTTCTGGGTACCCCTTGGTTTCAAGTAAGCTCGCAAAAATTCTTGGTTTTAAGGGCTATCTACTAGGGTTGCACGATACACCGGTACTACGGTAGTATCGCGATACTAAAGCTTAAAAATACCCGCGGTGCCATCGCATTTTTTAAACGGTAGTATCGTCCATAAGGTAGTACCGTAAGATATGTAGTATGCACGGCAGCAACACTGTTTTAAACGTTCATTTGAACATGCATGCCAGCAGAAACATTACAAGTTGATTGCCAAATGTCTTTCTGCTGTGCTCTGTGTAGTTTAGTCTGTGTATACGCTTTATATTGTATATTTCAGAGTATTTCCCGACGTTCTTCAGTTCAGTTTGTTTCAATGAGAAGTTGCACTTGCACGTCGTTGTTCATGCATGCAGTTTATCAGAAGAAAGGGTCGTCTTCAGACCGTCTGATATCATTTAAAAAACACAGCAGATCAACCATAACACTTATTCAACATCATAATTATCTTGCAAGAAAGTCATTATCGCAGCTTTATTCATTTGCACCACGTTCTAGAACAGGTGAAGTAGTTAGTTTCTGGAAGCATCTTTGCGATCACGAACGCAATTCCATTCATCAACATAGCGGCTTTGCACTTGGTTCTTATCATTATATATATATTTATTCTAGGGATGCACCGGTTGACCGGCCAAAGATCGGAACCGGCCGGTTTTTGCTTATAATGCGCGATCGGATTGTCTTTTTTTCGGCCGATTTTTCCGAAAGTGCGCGAAGTTTTGCGAACATGTCATTTGTGTGGAAGACATTCGGCACAAGCACAACAAACACAGAAAAACAGATACAATGAAGCGAACAGCCGTTGGTGTAATGCTACTGGCACACAAATAAGAGCCGCTTTCCTTTGCTGCTTTATAGCTGAAGTTGCTAGTGATGGGTCGGTCTTGAACGATTCATTCATTCTGAACAAATCTTTAATGTGACTCGAGAAGAACCAGTCGTTTCGGGGAGTGAGTCGTTCAGTCGCGCATGCGCACCATCCTATAGGTTCTGTACTGGAATTAGTTCTCCTGTTTTCGAGTCGTTCGTTCATCACGTGACTAATGCAGTATGAGCCGGAAAGATAATTGATTAGTTTGCTTTTTGAGTCTTCGGGTTTTTCGAGTCGTTCGTTCATCTTGAACGAGACTCAAAGGTCCGAGTCGGTAAAATGATCCGAACTTCCCATCACTAGAAGTTGCGCGAGCGTATCTGTCCAGGCCCTGCACAAGAATAGACCGTGAACAGTTGTTCAGCGCAGCTTCTCACGTGTTGGATGAGAAAAGAAACAGACCAACTTGTGACAAAGCTGAAATGCTTCTTTTTGTAAAGAATAAAACGTTCAAACGTATAAACGTCAGTTCTGTACAAGATTATTATTTTTATTTTACCTTAAAATTACATTGACTTAATTCGATTTAAAAAGCACGAGCTGTAGCATCTTTGTTTTTGCTCGTTGCACTAAACATTATTTGATTTAACATTTTGGAATAATTTATTTATATAGCCTACTTTGGTTTTATTTAGTTTCACTGGTAAATACCTTTTTTCTTTACACCAATTTTAAAAATGACAACAAATGTTGATTAAGTAACATCTTTGTTTGGACTGTTGAATGTGTGTTGTTGTGTTGTTTAGATTGTAACTATGCAATTGTTGCCTTTAATTTCACATGGTTACTGTTAATGTTTTCATTTAAGGCCAGTTTTATGTAGTTTCAACCCAATTTAAAAACCATCTTGGTCCATCTTCAACTGGGGTGGCAGATGAGAGGCAGAATTTGTAAAGATGCTTGTTTGTTTTTTCTAATAAAATATATTGATAGGCATTTAAAATTAGTTTAATATGCTTATATCCATTAAAATAAAAGCTTAAGAACATTTTGAATTTTAAATAATTTTAATCAAAAACTTGTGACACAGCCACTTATGTCTATGTCATATTGAAGTAACACCACAGATGTAATTATAACACCACAGACTGTATAATGCAAGTTACTAAAGGCTCTGTGTTACCAGAAAATACATTAACACCAGAGACAGTAACACCACATACAAATTAGCCTAAATCTAGACTTTTCTAAAATGGAGGCTGCCATCATGATGATTTCAAGATCAGGGGACATTTTGGAAATATCAACAAGTATGTATTTATAATTTTTTTTATTAAAATATGCCAGATCTGCAAGTTATCAACACAACACCACATACACTAATGACGACACATGAAATTGTCCGATTTAGCTAACTTTAAAATGTATAAAAAAGAATGTACTCCCCATGCACCCCTCAGATCAACCAGCACCTGCAGTGACCTTTACACACAGGAAGTAGTCCAAATAGAATTCTCCCTTTTCTTAAAGGGGTGACATCCATTGTTGAAACACCACAGACATGAATTTGGGGGGCAACTTTTTTCTTAAATATATATATTTTTTAAACAATTTAATATTATACATGTTAAATAAAATATATATTCACTATATAACCACTTTATTTGTGTTCAAATCTTTCATTCTTTCTTGTTGGTTGCTTAAAGGAAAAAAAATCGGTATCGGAATCGGCCAGTTTGCTTGAAAAAAATCGGTATCGGAATCGGCCACGAAAAATCATGATCGGTGCATCACTATTCATTTATAATGTTGTGTTTTAATATACATGCTGCTAACTTGGAAATTTCAAGATATGCGAGCAAAAAATGCTCCTGACATTTCGGCAATATGACATGAGCAAGAGTGCTGTTTTTGTTTCGTTTCTGTGTTCGAATCCAAATCTGCGTTGTCTTGGGCGAATCACTGATTCACTAAACCATTCATAAAAACAGTCATTTGATTCACTTCTGAAGGATTCAGCCGTTTTGAAAGAATCGTTTGAATGACTCAGTGATTCAATAACAACTTCTGCCACCCGCTGGCCGTTTTAAGTTTCCCATCTAAAAGTAGGCATATTACATTATTTTCCAACATATTTCTATATTCAGAATTTAGTATTTAAAACATTAATCTCATAACTTTATTTATGCAATTATAAATACAGTCTAAATGTATAAATGCCACATCTAAATGTCACATCATGCAGCTTCTGTGCAGTGCTAAGATTTGTTTAGATCATTTCATGGATAACAATAGCCAGTCATTCATTCACATTAATTAAGTATTCAGAGAAAAATATTGTCTGTTTTCATTTACATCTATTTATTTATGAAATTGGTTAATTTTGTAGAATTGAATTTTAAATTAACACAATACTGCATGGTATCATGATACTACTTGGTATCGTGATACTTCAGCTGGTATAGTATCGTAAGACCTTTTTATGGTATCGTGACAACCCTACTATCTACCCCTTCCCCTTAGCCCTACCCCTCGATCAAGACGAGAATTGGGACAGCCCTTACTCTCACGTGAACGCGCAAAACTAAGGGGAAGGGGTAAGACAGAGAATTGGGATTAACCCTAAATCTACATAAATTCAGGGACACATGTATGGGGTGCCATTACAGTCAAACCAAGAAACTCTATTAAAGTTGCATAATTACTGCCAATTTTGTTGTCACAAACACTACCGTTCAAAAATTGTTTTTTTTACTTTTTTTATGCTCACCAAGGCTGCATTTGTTTGTTAAAAAAATGCAGTAAACACCATAATATTGTGAAATATTATTACAATCTTTTGAAACATGTGTCCTTACTGAATAGAAGTATTCATTTGTTTAAAAAACAAAAACATAAGTTTACTTACCCAAAATTAATATTAGCATTTTTGGAGTTGACGGGTCCAAGAGGAGTGCTGGGGGCTGAAAGAGGTGTCAGGGGTCCTCTGCTGGATCCGGAGGTGGAGGGAGCAGATTTGGGTGTGTTGGGGGCTGTATTGGGGGCAGTTGCTGGTGATTTGGGGGTGCTGGGTTTGCCCCAGCCCTCCAGGGTATTGAGTGTGATCCTTCTGATCTGAGGTTTAGTTTGCAGCGCTTGAGGTGTGCGTTTCTCTTCTGGAACAGATACGCTGGGGGTCTTGGAGGATGCAGAGCCAGCAGATCCCTCTTTCTCCTTTTCCTGTGCAGGTGTGTTGGCCTGGCGAGGGACCGGGGAAGCAGTCCTGCCATTGGCTGAGGGTCTCTTTCCTTTCTTCTCATTAGTAGAGGATGGGGTCACCATGTCCAGTGGAGGTCGCTCCTTCAGTGGAGTGCCCAGCTCCCCTTCCTCAAATGACACGAAGGAACAGTACCCATCAGTGGATGAGACAGCCAAGACGGAGCCATCACAAAACCTGTAGAACAACATCCATAACAGCAAACGTGTTAGTCAATAATTGTTATTCCCAAAATTATTCTAGACTCTTGATGTCTGCATTTTCTATAACCTGAACAATAAGACTGGTTGGTCAGTTGCCAAGGATTTCATCACATATAAAGATCATCTTTACAGGCTCAGAGATGCCATTAATTGTGGCCAATGTGCATTACTAAACAAATCTAAATGAGATTTTAAAATAATATATGCTATTTAAATGTAAAAATATATAACATTTAATTAAATTAATATTTTATTGTTGAGTTTTATGAACAAATAATTTATATAGACTTCTATAGGCTACAATAAACGGCATGCAACATTGGGACGCATTTTGTGGACAGAAGAATCTTCCTCCTATAACCATGTAGAACATACCACAACTTTAAGTCATGTAAAAACAATACACCAACAAGTCTGTGAAACCTACCAGCTGAGATCACTCAGCGTGTGATAGTGGATGTTGGACACGTATCCAAATGGCAGCGTCTGTTGTGTATCATAAAAGAAGATTGAGTCTTCTGATGCAATGGCAAATACCAGCCGATATGGCAAATTAAAAGTGTTTGGCACTGGCTTCAGTGAACCATCTGTGGAACATAAAAGAACAGTACTGTCTTTCCACTGCACGCAGGTGACATAAGTAGAACAATAGTTTCGGAAGGGTATTGTGTGTACCTTCAGCTCTTTTTGTCCTCAGCTCATAGTACATTGGGCTGCAGCGCACAGCCAGTGTGGCTTTAGATGGACAGGGCAGATGAGCAATGGGCCTGATACACAAACACATATCAAACACAAAGCGTGGTTACACAAATCAAGATCGTGTCTGCAGTTGGGCCAAGTGTTGAAAAATGTATCCATTTATCAAAAAATACAGGAGTCCCAACATTTTATGGTTTATTTATACCACCGTAAAACAAACTTGTAATGTTCAGCAAGAATGCAGTTATTTGAGTAAAAACTCATTAAAACAGTAATATTGTGAGATATTACTACAATTTAAAATAACTCATTTCTATTTGGATATTTACAATTTCAGTTAATTCCTGTGATAGAAAAGCTGAATTTTCCACAGCCATTACTCCAGTCTTCAGCAGGGCATGATCCTTCAGAAATCATTCAGTCAATGTTGTGCTGATTCATATATTGTGGAAAGCGTGGTACATTTTGATAAATTTAATGCATATTTGCTGAAGTTTGCATTTCTTTCAAAACAAAAACACTGACCCCATGCATTATTAATTTGGATGGCAGTGTATATGCGATTAACAGCTTTACAACTTAACATACACATGTAAAGATTACGCTTTCGAGGGAAATAAATAAAAGAAACAAACCATCAAACAAAACACAAACCTCTTAAAGCTTTTTCTGGAGAATACGTATGTTGTGTTTGTAACATTCTCTCCAGCTTCGACACACCCAGCTAAAAATAAAATGGGAAAATAAATAAAATTATTCTTTATTAACTACACAAGGAATGTACAAATAAATGGACACTAGGCCAAAAAACACAGTGAATGTGTTGAATAACGTTCTTAAAAGGTATATTAAAAAGTTTGCTATAATAACTACTATCCCATACATTACATAAGCAAGCATACACAGTATACACATGTAAAAAAGAAGAAAAATGTGTACCTGGTGCAAGGAGGAATGACCCATCTGGTGTGAATGTGAGACATCTGAAGAACGATCTCATGCTGTCATCGTGAAACATTCTGTAGTTCTTTACCTGCACAAAGGCGAGTAATTTAAGCCACAATTAAAAAACGAAGAAAATGTAGGATCTACTAACTCAAAAGTAAAAATAATAGCACACTGTTATTGATGTAGATAATCTCTTAATAACTAGCAGCTTTATAAAATAAAAAAGGCCAATCCCAGTGACACTCACCTCTCCGTCTGCAGTGGCGGCTGAAGTCATCTTACTCACACAGTAAGCTTTTTTCCTGTTATGAGCACTGTACACACGCATCACCCTAAGAAACAGAGATTTTACATGCTGTCAGTATGCAAAACCATGTAAAAAAAATTTTACTCTAAAATCCTCATTATAAGACTCTTGTCTATGATAACATGTAATGGCTTGAAATTAAGCAATTCAAATCTACAGACTAACCTGTCACAGCTTAATGTGCTGATGTACTGTCCAAGTGGGTCCCATGTTACTCCTTGCACATAACTCTTATGATCATTAAAAATGCACATATTTTGACCTGTAAACAAAACAGGCACTGAATTCAATAACCTCAAAACACCCAATAAGTTTTTGGTCAATTATGACAGTGAATGTTAAAAAAAAACATTCACCACCATAATTTATCCTGAAAAATATAACTTCTATAAAAACAAAAATATGTATCAGGGCTCTAGACTAACTTTTTGCACTGGGTGCACTGGTGCGCCTAACTTTTTTTCTTAGGTGCACCAGCACAAAAGTTAGGTGCACCCAAATTTTTATATAGGCAATATTGACTAGTAAAACGACTAACTAACAATCTGGTCAACATAAAGTTCTTTATTTGAAGCACAATTCTACAAGAAAGGTAACTTACTGAAAAAGTGTTGGTGCTTAAAGTGCTTCACTGAGCAGAGATTTAAACTTAAAACATCTCAAGATAAATAAAATCTAAATTAAGTGTTTTAAGGGCGTCAAACTGAACATCTCGTGGCTCAATGTCTTATGGACTATCCTCCATTGCAGTCACATGCCCCTCGAATGGCCAACTCCTGTAGTTTAGCTTTCTTGATCTTTGTCCTTGGCTAAACCAGCTGGCCACACTCTCTCTAGCATCAACATCTTCCAGACTTGGCCCCTTCTACACTGAGTCTTATCAGATCTTCCACTGTGTCTGAATGAAGGGATGCTCTAGTGCAGTGCTTCTCAAACCCCCCCCCTTAAACCCATAAAACAATCCTGCGCCCCATCCCACCACAGACTACCAAATAATTGCACTAAACATAATGAAAAAAAAAAGTATTTACAGTTTTTATAACCAATTCTTACTATGCAAAAAAATAAGTATACTTAGGCCTTTAGTGTTATGTTAGAAGCATTTTTATACTCATACCTTTTCTTGATTTAATATTTAGATTTTTTTTAGCTTTATTTTCATTTAAATGTTTAGTTTTGAAATGTTGTATGCATTTGTCATGTTTATTTCATGTCTTTATCTTCTTAAATGTGTGTATATATTATGTATAGTTTTAACTTTTAATTTTAGTTACTTCTTATTTGTAAGTCGCTTTGGATAAAAGCGTCTGCTAAATGACTAAAAGTAAAGTAAAAAATAACTGTTCTGTTCTGTCTAATCGTCTCTCTGTACTCATACTGTATTTTAATGCAGCCAAATTCTCAATAAAACTGTTTTACTTTATATATTTGACTGTTTATGTTGTCAGTCAACAGGATAAATATGAAATAATGACTGAAACACGTCCCTTTAAGAATTCATAACCAGCTCTCCCTTCCAAGAAGCTAGTCTGCACAAAAATACTAATTTATAATTGTATTGAGCCGTTGTCTGATGAAATCAAATAAGACACAATATAAGACAAGACAATTCCAGTGCTGTGATTTCTTCTATATTTGCATGTACATTTAGAGAAGCAATAATATCTGTTTTAACTGAACGGGCTCCTCTCAGACGCTTGCTGAACAGAGCAGATGCAGAGAAAGCGCGCTGATCTTGCGCCGTTGCGGCGATCACAGAGACACTCTGAGAGACTCGATTTGTCACTAGTAGCTTTTTTTGGAAAACAAAAAGTTGCTATGGGGGTCTACAAAGGTGCTAAATGTCGCTAAGTTGGCAACACTGCACGCATCTCTACTACTCACCTCTTTCTCTCTGACTGCAGCAGCACACGTGACGCATTTGTCAACGCGCACACACACATACAGGAATATCTGGACCACGGCCAATCAGAGGGGGGGTCCGCCCTTCACTATCTCTGATTGGTTTAGACCACGATATAAGCCTAACGGGAGTGTCTTTTGTTGAGTTTCTGAGTCGCGGATACTTTTTTTTCTTTTCTCGAATGGCTGGACGCACCAGTGCGCCCTGGGATTTTTGTTAGTCGCACCCGTGAGAAATTAGGTCGCACGTGCGACCAAATTGGTCGCACTCTAGAGCCCTGTGTATGCAATTCCTTAGTCCTGCTTCAGGTTTCATACCCTTTTTGACATCCCACATGATGGCAGTGTTGTCCACAGAGCCCGAAACCATGAAATTCCCATCGCTGGTCCATGAGATATCATATACATCCTCAATATGTCCCCTTACAAACACAGACAACAACACAAGCATTTAAGATTCTACAAAAGTAAATGACTTAAAGTTGCAATGAAATGCAACTAGTGGCAGATATTTTCTTTAATATTCTGACATACATAAAAAAAAATATAATAATTAATAATACAAAAATAAAGGCCGGGGACTTGGTTTATGCATTGGTTGTTGATTGGATGGAGCCAGATCATCTGAGTGTGAGCTTGCAGAAAATGGCAGGATTTAAGCAGAAAAAGTCCAGCATACATTAACAGAAAGAAGTCTGTCATTTCACCAGAAGACTGGCAGTTTCACTAAAAATTACAAATCTTGAAAAAACAAACAGATAGAAAATAAAGACATTTAGATGTATGCATAGGGTTGGGTATCGTTTGTTTTTTTTTCGATACCGGTGCCAAATCGATACTTTTAACACGGTACCGGTGCCTGAACCGATACTTATAAAAAAATACAAAATTACCAATTAATAATTGGATTGGCCATTAGCACACTAAACACATAATTTCACAGACACACAGACAGGGCTTAGACTAACCCTAGACTACACCTCTCTTTATCTTCCTGCACTGGCTACCAGTTGTAGCTCGCATCCAGTTCAAGACACTGATGCTTGCATATAGAACAACCACAGGCTCAGCACTAGGGTTGGGTATCGTTTGTTTTTTTCCATACCAGTGCCAAATCTATACTTTTAAAACGGTACCGGTGCCTAAACGGTGCCTGAACCGATACTTATAAAAAAAACTAATTACCAATTAATAATTGGATTGGCCATTAGCACTAAACACTAGGGTTGCACGATACACCGGTACTACGGTAGTATCGCGATACTAAAGCTTAAAAATA